>JZKD02S1860457.1:1022021-1043496 GCA_000966675.3 Picea glauca | reverse complement strand
TTTTGGAAATTTCTTTATGTTATACTATATAGGTGATGTCATTCTCACATATGCATATAAAGAGGAAGTGATGAAATATAAATATGGTCTTAGATTTTTTGGAATTTTCTTTATGTTATATTACATAGGTTATGTCATTCTTCCACAAGTTAGGAATTATTTTCTTCTTTGTAAAATTTTAAAACTATTAGATTTACTTTAAATCTTACCCTCGTCATCGCCTCAAGAATTTTATGAAGACCCAACTATTACTTAGGTGGGTTTTTGTTTAATTTGTTATTTTTATTCCAGGGTCTTCTCTTAAGGTTAGATTAAAGTTTTAGACTTAGTACTTAGATTCTGAACTGGGCGACACTGGGTTAGGGAAGTTGTTTAAGAATTTCTTAAGGCGTTATTGTCTTAGGGATATTTTGGTTTGTTTCCTTCATCCACGTCAATGCGACGTGCCCTTCAGGATGCACCACGTGCTCCAAGGGTGCCACTCGCCTCGTTCGTTTCCTTTGCAGGATGTTCCCTTCAGGATGCACCACATGCTCCAGAGGTTCCACTTGCTTCATGTGTTTCTTTTGTGCGACGTGCCCTTCAGGATGCACCACGTGCTCCAAGGGTGCCACTCGTCAACTGGACTGATTGGTAGACATCTATAACCCCTGGAGTCAACACTCCACCAGGTGAACTTGTGGGAGACTAAGGGCTTTAAGGAATAAGCCCCCCGCCTTATTGTACGCCCTTTAGAATCATCGTGAGCGACTATAGCAGTCTGCCCTCACGGCATCGTGGGTCCTCTCGAACTAGGTAATCGTTAACCTACAGTTCAAGCCACAGAGAGAGTGCTAGTAGGCGGTGGTAGGGCTCCTGTCCACCCCTCTCCCTCAACCTCTCTGGAATCGTGTGTGGCCCCTTTACTCCATATATGAGTATGGTCAGCAAGTTGTCGTCAGCCTGCATCATCAACAATCGTGTCAAAACATGTCAATACCATATCATCAAATCAAATGAAATATCACAGTAAATAAATCAACCCAAAAGCACACTCCCTGACTCAATCCGGAGTCCAAGGGGGTTCCACCAATGCCTCTGCATCCTCAAGGACCAAAACCCTGCACACTCAATACAACTGAGTCACATAGCACCTGTCTACATCACATAGTAAAAGATCATGTCGTCTATCATAATGCATCATAATCAAGTATAAATGTTTTAACATGAGAAAGTCCAGATCACTTGCGATCAAGTGTCCTCAAATAATAATTTTTCTCAGTGCGCCAGAGCGGGATGTTACATACACCCCCTCTTGGTCTAAACTTCATCCCGAAGTTTCTCAGTATGAATGTCGAATAAAAGTATCACAGTATCATAAGTCTACCTAATCAAACCAAAATGGAAACTGCTGGCGCATATCATATGCGTCCTCCCAGGTCGTCGAGTGCGGACTATAACTTCCCCACTGGACCTTGACCTGATCTACCGTTCAACGTCGTAACTGTCGAACAAGATTATCTAAGATGCAGACCGGCTCAACCATGAGCACTCCCTCGTCTGATACCTACAATGAACTCATGTCAATCACATGTGTAGGATCACTAATATAATGTCTCAGAACAGATACATGAAAAACATCGTGCATACGCCTCAAAGAATCAGGCAAGGCTAGTCGATAGGCCACGGGCCCCTTTCTCTCCACAATCTCAAAAGGTCCTACGAACCTAGGAGAGAGATTAGCTCCCTTTCCAAACTTGATTGATCTCTTATGTGGTTTAACCCGCAAGAAGACTCGATCGTCAACCTCGTAACTACGGTCGACTCGGTGCGCATTGGCATAACTCTTCTGTCCATCCTGCACTTCCTTAATCCTTTGTCTTATGGTTTGCATTTTCTCTTCCATTTCTTGGATCGCTTTTGGTCCCACCAGGACCCTATCCTCAAGTTGATCCCAACTCAAGGGCATCCGACACGGTCGAACATAAAGAAACTCGAAAGGCGCCATCTTAATGGTGGTTTGGTAGATGTTGTTGTAAGAGAACTCTACTAGGGGAAAGAATTCCTCCCAACGCTTTTGCTGGTCCATCACGTACATGCGCAACATGTCTTCCAAGGTTTGGTTCATTCATTCAGTCTGCCCGTTAGTCTCTGTGTGATACATAGTACTAAAATTTAGTTGAGTTCCTAAGGCCTCTTGGAAACTCGTCCAAAATCGTCCAGTAAACACCGATCCTCGATCAGATATAATATTCTTAGGCACGCCATGAAGCCTCACAATCTTACTGATGAAAATTCTCGCTATGTCAGGTGCCTGATACGTCGTAAGCACAGGCATAAAGTGAGCACTCTTCGTCAGAGTGTCTACTACTTCAAAAATTGAGTCATGTCTCCTTGCCGTCAATGGAAATCCAACAATAATATCCATCAAAATAACCTCCCATTTTGATTATGGAATGGCATGTGGTTGAAGTAATCCTACCGGGTGTCTATGTTCAGCCTTTACCTACTGACACTCTAGACATCTGGCCACATAGTTGACTATGTCAGCCTTCAATCCCTTTCAGAAGAATAAGGGTTTAAGGTCTGCCCTCATCTTCGTAACTCCTGGGTGAGCCATGTAAACTGCTCTATGAGCCTCGCTCAGGATCAACATCTTCAACTCGTCGTTTGGAGGTACGTAAATCCAACCTCTAAACCTCAATAACCCATCGCTATCAAAAGAAAATCCCTCATATCGTGGTACCATCATTGTGTTTTGTCCAATAATGTCAGGGACCTTTAGTATCGGCGCGGATGTCAACAGCTCCTTAAGCCTCCAAAATTCTTCTGCGCATTTCTCTGTCCAAACAAAATTCTTGTTTTTCTTCTACAATTCCATGATCGGATTTGATATCTTTGAAAAACCGTCGACAAACTATCGATAGTATCCTACTAAACCCATAAAACTACGCACTTCTGTGACATTTTTCGGCACAGGCCATTCCATAACAGCCTCAACCTTTGTTGGATCCACAACGATACCTTCGCCGGAGATGACATGCCCTAAGTAGTGAATCCTTGATTGATAAAAATAGCATTTGGACAACTTCCCATACAATTTGTGCTCTCGAAGGCACTGCAGTACCAAGCGCAAGTGCTCATCATGTTCCTCCATCGTCCGAGAGTAGATCAAGATGTCGTCAATGAATACTTGGATGAACTTGTCCAAGTACTCGCGGAACACCCAGTTCATCAAACTCATGAATACCCCTGGGGTGTTTGTCAGTCCAAACGGTAAAACAGTAAACTCGTAATGTCCAAATCTCGTCTTAAATGTGGTCTTAGGGTTTGTCATCCTTCTTGATCCATAACTGGTGATACCTGGATCGCAAATCACTCTTGGAGAACACCGTCGTACCCTTCATTTGATCGAACAGATCATCAATTCTTGGTAAGGGATATTTATTCTTGATCGTAGACTTGTTCAGTTGACGGTAGTCAATGCAAAGCCTCCATGATCTGTCCTTTCGTAAGAAAATAACTGGTGCACCCCACGGTGACACACTAGGACATATCAGTCCCAGGTCCCACAAATCCTTCAATTTCATTTTCAACTCTTGCATCTCCAGGGTCGACATCCGATAAGGCGTTCTTGCTATCGATTCAGTGTCCGTATTCAGGTCTATGGTAACTCCGGTTCCCTTTCCAGCGGCATCCTAGGAAACCCCTCTGGAAATACGTCCGCAACTCTTTCACCACCGGAAGGTGTTCTAGACCTTCTGCTACTCCCTTTTCATTTAGTGCGAGGATCGCATAAATCTTGCACCCCTTGCGCATACTCTTCCGTAATTGTAAGGAAGAGACGAACCTCAGGGAAACTCCCTGGTTCTGGCCTACAGTCCCACATCTCTGTCCTTCATCATCAACCAACCTCAACCATTTTGTCTTATAGTTGAGTATCACCTCAAGTGATTCCAACCAATCCATACCAATCACGAAGTCATAAGATTCTAGGATCGTGACGTACAAGTTGACCCTCGTGAAAAACTCTCCCAGGTTAAGGGCACAACCCGTAACCTTTCCTCCAACCTTATGTTTGGCTTCTGAAGCCATCTCTATGAAGCTAAACTCGTCCTGTACGACTGCCTTCTGGACGACATCGTATAAGGTTTGAGGCATCAAGACAATTAAACCTTGCACGCAGGCTGTCGTCAAGGCCCAACACGAACCTAATGGCCTTAAGCTTCTCAGAGTTAAGGTGCGGAGCATACCAGAGAAGCGCCATAAAACGTGCCTCGCACTCGAGTACCATACGACCTCCCTGTTGTAATGCATTGAACTATTTGAGCTGAAGCTCAATGAATTCCTCAGAAAGGTACCTCTCTCGGAACCGTTCCTCGAACAGTTCCCATGACATGTCTTCAACGGCCATGTTCAATCGTGGTAGGAGTGTCTTCCATCATAAAAGAGTGATCCCCTTTAGTTGAAATACCGTCATGCGAACCTTCCTGTTGGAGGTATAATCGCGAAGTGAGAATCACATCGCCATATTATCCAACCATGCCAGGGCACCAAAGAACTCAGGAAATATAACCTTCTCGAGTTCACGGTGAAAGGTACCTGTAATGACCGGTGCGTGCGGCAGAACCTCCGCGGGTGTCGACGCCCTGCTCTCGTCTTTGTCCAATCGGCTGAGCAGTGCCTCAGACATGCACTCAAAGGACCTCATCATCCCGACCACGTCTCCAACTGCTAACTGTTCCTGTCTGAGAACCTGCTCGCCTCCCTGGGAGTTAGACCCCTCAGGCGTGGATGCTACTGGAGGCGTCATGCCTCCTCCCCTAGCACCCCGTATTCTGCTTCCACAACGTCGTCTAACCATGATTACCTTCACACACACAATAAACTCGATCAGCAACAGTATAATAAAATCAATCATGTCAACAAAAGTCGTAGCAAATCCCAAGTCGTGGGTCAAACATAGCTCTGATACCATATGTAACAGACCTCCTCGTTACGCCAACAACTCCTTAACAGGTGCCAATTTTTTTTTGTGTTTGAGTTGTGTGCGTGCATGTAAAAGGAACATACATACTTGACTCTACATCACCACCCAACGACCGACAAGATGCCACCATGATGAACACAACCAGAAGGCTTAACGCACACATCAGGCGACTGCAAGCAAAAACGATCACTGGGTTATGCACGATACTAACACAAGGAAGAATCCATAGTAGTGGATGGTACTATTTCTGCATAGGAAAGCAGGGCGTTTAATCTTAGTTCTCTACTCCAGAGAGAGAGAAGGTCAGATAGCCTCCTGGCCGTCTGCTCAGGCAAAAACTATTAATCTTCGTCAGGTGTGTAATTAAGATAGCTTTTTACCAAGAATACCTTTTTATAAATAAAAGAAACTAGCTGCCTTCTAAAACTTCTAAGGGCGCATTCAAACTTTTTAAGAAGGATAAGGTCTCCCTTGTAATGACCTAACACTGAAAATCTAAGGGCATGGGTTACTCGAACTTATAACCACCATAACCATTGGAATGTCTTAACAATTATGATTTTGGGGTGAGTCATCCCTCGTTAACCACTTAATTTAATATTAATCCTGATCCACATTACTTTTAAACTTCAGTTATGATCCAGAAATTTAATTATGAAACAACATCCAGAAATCTCAGCATTAATCCAACATTTAGTTAAAACAATAACCAAAATCTCAGCAATAGTCCAGAACTTAATTATAAAACAAAAATCAAATAAAACTTAAAGGGAAGAACATTAGCGGGGAGATGGCTAGGGATGTGTTCTAGGTAAGGAATGATCAATGCCCAGGCAGTGGTTTGGTTTTTGGTTTACATTCTTTTGCAGGGGTGAAGATACACGTCCTTCTCTCCCTTAACATCCATTACTGTAGTGATGCGCAACGGACAATTTGGGGAACATTCATAGCTCTGACAACACAGGTGTCAGAATCCTGGCGAGAGTGGTGTAGGAAACGGTTAAATGGATACGGGAATGCCAGAAATGGATATGCCCATGGCTGAGAGCTGGAAACTTTGCCACACAATGAAAGTATCAGACAGGGAAGTAATGGAAACACTGCCATAAGGGAGACGCACAAGGAAAATGCACGGGGCCATGAAGCACGCACAGAAGAAGGTTTACCCCAATTCAACAGGTATCAACACTTACTACCCATGACAAATCACAGTCTAAAGAAAAAGGGAACTATTGTTAACATAGGAGAGAAGTACGAATAGCATGGTCGGGGTTTCTAGAACAATTTGTTCATGAAGAAAAAAGTAGAATTAAGGAGAAATACCAATCACAGATTGGGTAGTGGTTAAGGAGAGAGTGTCCACGGCCTCATCGCAGAGAACCCCCAACCAATGCAGAGAGGTTTAACCGTTAAATCACGTAGATACACAACTAAATGCAGGGAAGGGTTGACAATCAGAGCACCGAGATAAACAACACACGCATACGAGATTGCAGAGTTCGAGGGTGCCATTTTCGCTGGGTTTCCTCCAGCGGGTTAAAACACAAATATTGCAAAAGAAAGGAAAAACAAGAAAACGCAGAGAATATGTGTACGTAGCGCATGGGTAAGCTCCATCGATTGCCAAGACTTACAACCAAACGTCAGGAAATACCATCCATCACCAGGATTGCTGGCCCAACATAACCCTTGACTCCACCAGGTCGTAAGGAAATAACACACCAAATACAGATTTTAACATCCAAAAATCGTTGAGTTTAAAATGGTCAAGACTTGGTTCGCTAGATTCAATTCCTTTAGAAATGCTGGGAAAATAATTTCAACTGAAACCGATATAAACCACAAAGATAAGAATTTTGTCTTCAATTATTTTTAGGGTAATTAAACACAGTTATTTTTTTTTTAAACCCAAAAAGGTAAATGTGCTAATTAATATATTCATTTTATTTTTAAATTCGTAACTTTTTATTAATGGTAGAGGCGGTAGGGACTAATAAATTAACGTAAAGAGAATCCATTATTAATTTTCTTTATTCTATAAATTAGAGATTATGGAATACACGACAATTTGTTTATAATATATATATATTATTTTATTTTTCCTATTTACATGCATGCTATTCATCATTTTAATTTATCATTATCTATCATTTTAATTTATCATTAATATATATATGTGAGAGGTTAAAGTGATGACAAACATGTATATGGGAAATGTAGATGTATAACATAAAAGAGGAATAATGAGAAATTAAAGTGATGGATGGTGATTTAACAATGTGAAATGGACATGTAAATGGGAAATGGATACTGGAGGATTAAGGTGATGGATGATAGTTTAATAACATAGACAGGGATAATGAGAGGATAATGGTCTTAGTTTGTTTTTTTTTTCTTTTGGAAATTTCTTTATGTTATACTACATAGGTGATGTCATTCTCACATATGCATATAAAGAGTAAGTAATGAAATATAAATATGGTCTTAGTTTTTTTGGAATTTTCCTTATGTTATATTACATAGGTGATGTCATTCTTCCAGAAGTTAGGAATTAATTTCTTCTTTGTAAAATTTTAAAACTATTAGATTTACTTTAAATCTTACCCTCGTCATCACCTCAAGAATTTTATGAAGACCCAACTATTACTTAGGTGGGTTTTTGTTTAATTTGTTATTTTTATTCCAGGGTCTGCTCTTAAGGTTAGATTAAATTTTTACCCTAAAAGTTTTAGACTTAGTACTTATATTCTGAACTGGGCGACACTGGGTTAGGGAAGTTGTTTAAGAATTTGTTAAGGAGTTGTTGTATTAGGGCTATTTCGGTTTGTTTCCTTCATCCACATCAATGCGACATGCCCTTCAGGATGCACCATGTGCTCCAAGGGTACCACTCACCTTGTTTGTTTCTTTTGCGCGACATGCCCTTCAAGATGAACCACGTGCTCCAAGGGTTCCACTCGCTTCGTGTGTTTCTTTTGTGCGACGTGCCCTTCAGGATGCACCACGTGCTCCAAGGGTGCTACTGGCCAACAGGACTGATTGGTAGACATCTATATCCCCTGGAGTCAACACTCCGCCAGGTGAACTTGTGGGAGACTAAGGGCTCTAAGGAATAAGGCCCCCGCCTTATTGCGCGCCCCTTAGAATCATCGTGAGCGACTATCGCAGTCTGCCTTCATAGCATCATGGGTCCTCTCGAACTAGGTAATTGTTAACCTATAGTTTGAGCCACGACGGGAGTGCTAGTAGGAGGTGGCAGGTCTATTGTCCACCCCTCTCACTCAACCTCTCTGGAATCGTGTGTGGCCCCTTTACTCCATATGTGAGTCTGGTCAGCAAGCTGTCGTCAGCCTGCATCATCAACAATCGTGTCAGAACATGTCAATACCATATCATCAAATCAAATGAAATATCACAGTAAATAAATCAACCCAAAATCACACTCCCTGGCTCAATCTAGAGTCCAAGGGGGTTCCACCGATGCCTCTGCATCCTCAAGGCCCAAAACCCTGCACACTCAATACAACTGAGTCAAATAGCACCTGTCTACATCACATAGTAAAAGATCATGTCATCTATCATAATGCATCATAATCAAGTATAAATGTTTTAACATCAGAAAGTACAGATCAATTGCGAGCAAGTTTTCTCAGTGCGCCAGAGCGGGATGTTACATGTAGCTAGTTATGAAAATTTGAATTGTTTTGATTTTAAAACTAAAATACAATCTAACAATCATGTATTCTTGTGGATTGACAGGTACACATGAATTTTAAAGGAGATTGGATCGATAGTGGCATCTTTGAACATTCTTTTTCTTTACATACTTTTGGATTAATCTGTTAGTCTTAGATAGAGATAGGAATTTGGGAGATTGTATTCCCATAATTTTTGCAACAGCTTTGATAATTTCCACAAGGAATGTTTTCATCCTGTGGCATGTATATATGTATTATTTTTGTAAACAAAGACGATCGCTGCCTGGGAGAAGAGACTATGGATTGATGATTATTCAGACTTGAATGAAAGTAGATGTTTGTACGACTTTAGCTTCAAAATATCATACTTTTGTTCAAGTTTTTGTTCATTTCAATTTGTAATCATTTTTTTGACTACTTTAGATATCATAATTTGTTACAGGTTGATATGATGGGATTTAAATAGTCTCCATATTTGATGTCTCTCATTTTACATACAACAATTATCCTGTTTCAATTTAATGAACAAAAGGTTAATCTTCTTTGTTAAATGAGCAGTTATGTACAAATCTTTGTAGTGAGATTTATTTTAATGTAATCATTTGTAAATTATAAAAAACAATTTGCTACATCCTTTACATGTTCTGTCGTTATCATTCAAAAGTGTTGTCTCTTTGTGTTTACGTGAAGTATTGGAAAATCTGGTGCGGGTTGGCCTCATCAAGCAGTGACCACATATGTTATGTACACGACAAGTAGGAGATGATAATTTCAGGTCAATTTGCTATTTTCATTTTAATAGTTTAATTAATATAAGAATTATCTGTAGTTTAGATACACAGTACAGACTGTTATTTTAACTACTTAGTTAGATAGCTGTCATTTCATTTCTTTTTCATAAAAGTTATAAAAAATCAAAAAATACTAGCTTCGCTGTCATAAGACAATTCATATATGATTTTATAGATTTCGATCAAAATTTGCATTTTGTGAATACTGTATATATAATAGAGATTTAATCATATCAATACACTGTACATTTAATAAGTAGGATTACTATTTTAGTAATATTAATTAGCGAACTATGAATATATATTAGACTTGTATATAGTTGCAACAGTTGTTTTTCACTTAGTTAGTTTCTATATTTTAGTTTTTTCACTTTCCTAGGACTTAGATCGGCCAACGGAGCCGCTAAACCCATTAGACTGGATTAATCCAAATGGATTGGGTTATTTAGACAACCCCAGACTCGATTCACTCCTCGCGTTGACGAGCGGTCAATTTCGCCCGTCAACAAGTTTCGACAATGATTATATAGAAGGGAAGGATGAATGATGACAATGAGAGGTACAACATGATGAGCATTGATGAAAATGTGGATGATCTCAAATATTATGTGGGGACATCATACATCCTTGAGTTTTTAACCCTCCCATACTGTGAATCCATGTGTCTAGTCTAAGCATGTCGAATTTCGACGCATACATGCAGAGTTTGACGAAATTTCAACATTGGCCCGATTCATTGCTCACTATGTGGGTTCGGTGCAAGATGAAATTTTAGCGTGGTTGAATTGAATGTTCTAGCACATTTCAAGAGATTTCCAAAAAATATTCTACATATGGAAACAATGACATTTGACAATGAGATGCACATTATGAAATTTGTTGCAAACATGGACGATATCAAAGATTATGTGTTCGGGACATCAAATGTCCTTGAGTCTTGAAACCCTCCCATACTTTCAAGGTATGTGTCTAGTCTAACCATGTCGAATTTCGACGCATACATGCAAAGTTTGAATAAATTTCAACATTGGTCCCATTCAGTTTTCACTATGCGGGGTCGATGCAAGATGACATTTGGGGTGGGTGAATTGAAGCTTTTGCGACATCAAATCGACTTGGTAACTTAAAAATCAAACCCTCATTAAGTATTATGCAATGAAATCAAGCATCCTTAAGTATCAAAACCCTCCCATACCTTCTAGAAACTATCTAGTCTAACCATGTCAAATTTCAATGCATACAGGTATAGGTTGAAAACATTTCAACGTTGGCCCCATTCATTGCTCACTATGCGGGGTCGGTGGAAGAAATTTGTGATGGGTGTATTTGAAGTTCCATGTCAAATTTCAAGATAGTTCCGACCACAATTCTATATAAGGGGATGTTGAATGATGAGAATGAGAGGTTCAACATGATGAACATTCATGCACATGTGGGTGATCTTAAATATTATGTGGGTATAGCATACATCCTTGAGTCTTGAGACCCTCCCATACGATCAAGCCATGTGTCTAGGATAATCATGTTGAATTTTGATGAATACAGGTACACATTGAAGAAATTTAAATGTTGGTCCCATTCACTGATCACTATGTGGGGTCAGTGCAAGATGACATTTGTGGTGGTTGAATTGGAAGTTCCATGAAATTTCAAGAGAGTTCCAACATAGATTCTACATATGGAAACAACAACATTTGACAATGAGAAACCCATGATGAACATTGTTTCAAACAAGGAAAATCTCAAAGATTATGTGGTCGGGACATTAGACATCCTTGAGTCTTGAAACCCTCCCATACCATCAGGGTATGTGTCTAGTCTAACCATGTCGAATTTCGATGCATACATGCACAGTTTGAATAAATTTAAACGTTGGTCCCATTCACTACTCACTATGTTGGGTTAGTACAAGATGACATTTGTGGTGGGTGAATTGAAGATTCTGTGACATCAACTTTACTTGGTAATTCAATTATCAAACCCTCCATAAGTATTTTTGCGGGGAAATAAAACATCCTTAAGTATCGAAACCCTCCCATACGTTCAAGGAAACTATCTAGTCTAACCATGTCAAATTTCGATGCATAGTACCGCAAGGTTCTGTAAGACTGTATCACAAGGTTTTAATTAGTACCACTAACCATGTATCATCGAAAGTTTCTGTAAGAATGTACCACAAGGTTCTGTACGAATGTACCACAAGGTTCTGTAACAATGTGTCACAAGGTTTTGTAATAATGTATCACAAGGTTCTATAAGAACATTGTATCACAAGGTTTGAATTAGGCAATTATCTAGTCTAACCATGTCAAATTTCGATGCATAACCTATACAAAAATGTTGTGCCACAAGGTTTGAATTAGTACCACATCGGGTTCTGTAAGAATGTATAAAGAAAGGACTCAAGAAAGGTGTTCCATCATTGAATAATTTTCTAGAGAGCTATTGGTAATATGCGAATACAGTTTGGCATTGATGGCATTGACACTGATGTCAAATAGATGAGAGACATTGTAGTTCATTGCCACTGAAAAAATAACAATGTGCATTAAGGAACTCTGTCACTACAGTACAACAAGCCCTATCATGGAAAAATCAAGATGTATGTGGCATACAAGAACATGAAATAAGACATAGTACATTCCTATGATGATGGGAATGACAAGATCCAAAGTTTGTCAATGGGAAAATATATTGATCAGTATTTCTACATGATCATAGTGAGGAATATTGACAAAACCATATGCAGACAGGCAGTTGGTCACCATATTCTATTCTCCAAATTACTATGGGAAACTTGATAATGTTGGGGATATGATGAGTGTTGATGAAAGTCTAAATGTGCTCCTTCTAAATATTAAAACCATATGAATAAGGATTCTTGCATTAATGCACCTTGGAGAATATTTGCTTGATACCACAACCAAAATGCTACATGTAAATAACATACCCGACCCATATGGTGTCTACCACAAAGGGTGTGATTGAAGCTTTTAAAATATCTACAATTCTTTTATTACCAAGAGAGTATTGCAAGCATCATAGTGGGCATCCAAAGAATTAAATTATGGCTATCTAGATTATCATCAAGGATGGATTTGCGTTTCAGGATCAATTTGGTTTTCAGGATCGATTTTGGTTTCAAGGAGTTGAAAATTCATTAAAACCTGGTGATGTAATTCAATGCATAGAATGTAGATCTTGATCTAACATGGTATTCATTACTCAGAGTACAGGCTACCTCATGAGAGAACTTTAAATATGGACATTTTCATAACTGTGATGACAATAATAAGACTGGGTCGATGAAAACAGTAATAAAAATTATGAGTTGATGACATCATCCTCTGAAGAAACTTTGAGTGAAGATGATTATATGATGACATTGTTCTCACCAACATATGTCCACTTAGTTGCAATGACACATCTTTGATATCCTCCAACATTAAACAAATCCCAACATCAAAAGGAATTTTAAAAATTTTCAATAAGTGTGAGTCATTCATGCATTCTCCTACCTCATGGAAATTCTCTTATGATCATTCTCACCATTATTCACATAACCCCCACACTGTATTCCCCTTAGTTACTCAATAATCCAAATTTAGAAATGACCAAAACCATTGCAACATTGACAGAATAGAAAACCTTGGAAGAGAGATAGATGGTTGTAGATAAGCATAGAGGCAAGGAAAATTAGAAAAACTTTAACCCCATGCCCATGAAACAGTTGATTATTAATTATTGAAGAGCCAAGGAAATACTCCAGTAGGTTTCCCATAAAGAAATCAGTGGATTGGACTAGTTATGCCTACATGAGGCCACTAAAAAGAAAGGATATGCTTGAGGGATTATTGAGTAGAGAAAGGAAACATTTTCCCTTGTGTTATGTATGGAATGGAAGAGATATTTATGGTTGATTGATCATTGGATGAGGTGCATGTACTACTTTATAGTAAACAAATTCATTGAGTCATGAGAGAAATGGGTTGGTTTGAATGATATGTAAGCATGTAGATGGTTTATTCACCTTGGTGGTATTATAGCACAAATTGGGGGTGGCATATACACTAGACAAATATGGTCGGGAAATGAATTGTTTTTATGCAGTGCGTTTCTTGGACCATCTCTTGCTAAGAAAACAAGTGTTCTCTCTTTTAAGAATTCTGCAATTTTCTTATATTCTCCATCATGACACTGATGTTGTATTCATGCAAGCTATGTGTATGTGAATGTGATTAATGTTGAACATGGGAATGGTTTCCCTGAAATCATTAAGAATTTGTTGAATTGTTTCCACTGCATTTCAATAATGCATCTATGTATTCTTTTGAATTATTCTAAGACTTACTAGTACCCAAATATAATATTATGGAAAATGGGTTTGTTAGCAACGTGGAATGTTAATGAATTCAAGCGGGTTTTCCTTCTATCATGGAGAAGTTCATTGATGGGGAACCAAATTAAGTGTCTGGGTTAAGTGCATCAATTAGCTACATTGGTCAATTGTGTGATTTAAGTGCATGAATTAGCTACACTGGTCAATTTTGTGGGTTAAGTGCATTAGGATATTCGGGTGGCTTAGAATAGTGGTTTTGGGTTAGTGCCATGGTGGCCATGTTTGGAATTAGGAGTAATTAGCACATTAGGGGTGCAATTTCTTGGGTTGATGTGATAGCTACATCCACCCTTAATCCAACACTAACATTAATAGTGGTTAGTTCTCTTCTCTAGTTGCATGTATTAGGTACATGGTTTGGGTGTGTGGGTAGGTGCATAAATTAGGTGTATGGCTTATAATTGTAACTTGTGTCTAGATTAGTATGTTGATGGATTTAGTTCATGGGATAGCTACACATGTCGAATATGTAGTGTAATCCATCACAATGTTGATGTGAAGCAAAATCCCCAATTAGAGATATGATAAAATCTAATATTTACAACAAACTATGCCAAGGGGAGAGGACCAACACAATGCTAATCCAACCCCATGCATACAACTTCCAAGAGAGAATGGTATAGAATAGTTAGAAGGACTAGGGTGGCTAACTAAGTGAATTGTGTTGTGTTTCATCCATAAATGAACAGGTGCCCTATGGAAAGTTTTCTTTGGGAGACCCAAATGAGTGGAAATGAGTTTCCACCCATAGGTTCGATGACCAAAGCCAAAAACACAATAAAAATTAGTTGAAGAGAGAACCCATCGATGGTGGCACAACATTGGAAGGGATAAGACAAAGGATCAACAAATAGGAGGAAGGTTTCTCTCATGAATGACACAAGTTCCCAAGGAATGTGATTTCATTTCAAGTCATTTTGACAGGGGTGGAGATACAATTCCCAACTATAACCCATCATGGGATGTAATTTCCCACTAAGACATCATGGGTGTGAATTAACTTGGCATGTAGTTGGGTTTCATGAGTGTAAATTAATTTTGAGTGTAGCTTCACTTTCTCCCTAATCGCAAGGATTTGCAACAACAAGGACTTGTTATTGCCACACTATCCATTAAGGCATTCTAAACAATGCAACATCACCCCAACACCATCGATAATTGTCCAACAACTAGATTTGTCCCTAATACCATAGACATTAGACCTTACACCAAAATCATTGTTATTTGTTTGATGGGATATTTGTCTAGGGATATGAGTGTATCAACCTTGACACTACTCTCGATGTTCCTAATGTGGACTCTACTCTAGTGTCATGATATAAATCTTATGATTGTAGGGTATTGACACTTGTTCTCAGTGAAATAATATATTAACACTTGTCGGGGTATTGACACTTGTCCTAGATTATTATTATTATTATTATTATTATTATATATCAATTATATATATTATATTAAATAATATATAATTGATGTATATTAATTATATTAAATACAATAATAAAAAAAACAAAACATGAAAAACAAAAAAAAATAAAAAAAATAACAAATTTCAAAAAAAATAAAAAAAATCGAATTGCATAATGAGCTCGTGCCCATTCACACACAACAACACTATATCCACACAAAAAAAATAGAGAGAAACCCCCCAAAATACCTCCATTCTATCCCAGTGAGAGGGAGTAGATCAACAAGAGGGAGGAGACAATCCCGTGCAGTGGTGCAAAACCCCTGAAACTCGGTCGCCATTTGATTGAGCCCAGTGAGAGGGAGGAGAGAGCCCCCGTGTAGTGGAGATAAGAAGGCCCTACACCTGCACAATGAATTGTGACAGTCCATTCCAACACACTTGATCAAGTGACACCGAGACTAAGGGTGAGGGTGACGATGGTGAGTACCTCTGCACACTTGAATTTACATTTCTAATTCGAGATTAATATTTTCTTTTTTACAATTTTGGTTAGTTCCATTTTTGTTTTGGAAGGAGATGGAAATATTTCCTTCTTCGCCCCTGCCCATACACCCTAAGAATACTCCCTAAGAATTGGATTTCCTTCGACTTCTTCTCTCCTACCCATACGCCCTAAGAATACGCCCTAAGAATTGGATTGCCTAAGAATACGCCCTATGGAATCATGTAACTTAGGGGATTCCTTTGACCCTAATTCTTTAACATCTAACAAGATATTAATATTTTCCAAAAGATTCTTATACATATGGAATCTCATTTCCATCTAGTTTCCAGTCTTCTTAATGACATCCCAATTCCTCATATGCATTTTTTCTTTCAAAGTTGGATATTTTAGGGATTTCTCAAGGTATTTCAATGATGAGCTAATGACATCGTTCTCTAACTATATATCTTTATATATTTTCAATAATAATAGAAGAAGGATCCACAGATATAGACTTACCTTTTTATGAAGAGGGATTATGGATCTTCTCGCTATCATTTTGAGATCAATTGTGAGCTTGGCAATGTCCTCTATTAACTCTTCAAATTCTTCCTCATTATTGGGTGTATATTTCTTATGGAAATTTTACCTAAGATGACCATACATATGAAGGATGGAGAACCAAAATGGCATATTAACATTGTCTATATTCTAACAATAAGAACAATTCCCCACCTGGATATCAATTGCTTCAAGAAATCCATCTCCCAAGCTCATTTCCACAAAAATCTTAACCATCAAGGTCTTGTCTAGGAAACATGTTTTCTCGTCAATATGCAACATCGATCAAACTATGTGACACATTCATGAAAATGCACAAACAACTTGACCAGTCCAATATTTGTAACGTGGCATGGCATGAGAGGTCCATGTGCATGAAGAATATCCCCAAATTGCTTATGCCATTCTGACCAATGCCTTGAGAGTTCTAAGATTGCATAGAGAGTTGTGAATGAACTCAAGAGTTGAAAAGATACCTTGGGAGTTGTGAAAATTAAAAATGTCATAATGAATCCCATGAAATGTCCACTTAGTTGCAATGTACATTCACCATTAATCCAACCAATATGCAATTTGAATAATGGCTTCTCCCATTTGTCCTTCTTGGATGGAGTGATTCAAGGTAATTAAAAAAATTGTCCTTTTTTGGATGGAGTGAGTCAAGGTAATGGACAAAAACAACAACATCATTTATCCCATTGCCAATAAATCACATCCATTCCTTAGCCTTTACAATTTTGTAGCCATTGATGGGTTACGAATCAATAACAACTCTCGTATTTGTTACTTAACAATGTACTTTACTCTCAATTTCTTGCTCCCTTTTTAAATGTATAGGTCACCTTTACCTTTCTACCATTTCTTCTCCTTGGGTTGAGGAATAACATCCTCCACCTTAGCCACCTCGGTTCCCTATTCCCTATTAGTGACCTCCATTTGTATTATCAATGTTATTAGGGTCTACTTAAGTCTTCAACACATGCATTGTAGTCTAGTATTGGCATATTCATGTATTTGAAATAATATTCATATTTTTTACGAGGGTACTCTTTTCGATGAGTTAAAGTTACACCTTTCTTGTTCATTTTTTTCACAAATACCATGATTTGGGTTGTCTTTAAATTTTCCAAAAACTCTTAGGGTACAGTTACATGAGAAAAATTCCCAACATAGAAGTGGAATCGTAATTTTTTGCATAGGTCCTATCGAGTTTGGGTAAATTTTTCACTGGAAAAAATAGATGATATGAGTGCCCCTTATCCCACTCTAACCATTTCAAGTCCAAAGCTCAACAATATGGAAAAAACTAGACAGGGAGAGTCATAGAACATGAATTTGTAAGAAAATAAAAATATCTGAAAATGCTTTGTCTTTCTTGGTGTTGATGTCATTTGACTTCAAACATGCCCCTATAATGCCCAGATAGTATACCAATAGTAATGGAGAATAATACAATTGTAAAATAGTAACACTATGTTAATCATTATGAGCTTACTATGATACTAATAGGATACTAGTAATGAACTAGTGTTACATCTTGATTGACTGATTGTTTCTATCATTAATGGTTTTATAGGATGTAGAAAAAAATAGGTATTTTTCATATCTATCTTTATTGAGTGAGGAAATTTTAGGTAGAATAGAGGAAAGTGAGACATCTAGTAGGTCTAACAGGTGGAGATCAACTAGAGGTGAGAAGATCAGAAGAAAATTCCATAGATGCATGGATTTTTTTCTTGCGAAAGGGGTATCATGTTATTATGATCATGAGAGAATATACGACATCGAGGTGTCCTTTAGGTACAAACATACAGTGAAACAATGGGTACCCAAGGATCTTCCTGAAATAAACACTGATTTTTGTGTAAATGAAAGGATATATCAAATTGCTCCATCGTCATTACATGGTTTGGGGCTATTTTCCATGGATGGCATAAAGGTATGTTACGATAGATTAACTGAATTTATGTAGTAAATTGGACCCTATTATATCTACAAATATTGGATACGAATAGTCCAATATACAAAAAGTATGTGAAGATATGGCTTGGCTACAAATTATATACAACTAAAAGACAATGATCAAAATAAAGGAGAAACTATCTACATTGTCAGAAGGCTAAAAGAAATGGGGAATATTGTAGGGTTTATAAACAATACACGACTCACAATCACAAATAAGAGACCCAAATGCGTATTTGAGGGGCGTGAAGGAAACAATGTATTTGTATGTGTAATAAAATCAATAGCTACAAGGGAAGAGTTATTGATTGATTACAATTTGAATCAAATAGATACATATGTTGCTATTATGGGGGAGGTATGTATACTAATTTACCCAACCTGTAAGCAATGACTCTCATATTTCATGATTTTCATTATGTTCTTTATAGTGTTAATCGATTTTGAGAGATTTGGTATGTTTAGTACTCAGTGTGTCCTATATTTTTTTTCAACATTTCAATTTCTCATGATAATGATCACGGTTCTAATTTTACTTTAATGTGGAAGTATTATCATGGTAAATCAAAAGCGGCCTCAAAACAGGTAAATGAACAACAATCTTCGAATTGCATTTAATGTGCATTTTATTTTGATGGTGATCAATTATTTTATTTGTTTACATAACTGAATTTTCATTTATTTTGCAAATATGCAGTTAGTGAGACATGATTTTGATGATGATTTGCTCGGTGAAAGGGGTTTGTATGAATCCCCCAACCCTATGGTGTTAATTATAAAAAAGATCAATAAAGGAAACAAGGAACTAGCTCACTTGTTAGATATTCTAGATCAAATTCCTAAGGTTAAAGAAAGGATCAAAGAAGTTATGACAAGGATTAATACATATAAGGTGATAAACATAAGTTCAAATGGTTTTATTATAATGTCATAAGATAAATTATGAAATCTTGATTTTTAACTTTTACATTATCTAAACGAAAAAATGTTTTCTTTCTTATATAGAGAATTTTGGATCCTACTGACACTGACATGCATGGTATCAGTAGTAGTGGTGTTGCAAAAATTCCACGGGGTCCCAACGCAGGCCCTCATATAGATTCTAGGATGCATCTATTCATATCTCCACCTTCCACACCATTAGGTGAGAGACACGAGACACAAATCGAGGAAGAAGCCACATAGGTAGGATCTGGAGGTGGTGACAGAGATGAGGCTGATGATTTAACAAACTATATGGTTTCTTTTCCTAAAGCAATACGTGTGACTAGCACAGGGACCCTTAAGGGAACCTCTATGGTCAATGAGAAATGGATTCCATTAAAGTAGGTTAAAGTCCTAGGTAATTTTTAAAATTTTATTCTTTTCATGTTCTCTATGTAGACAAATATAAATCATCTAAATTATTATTTTTAAATTAATAATCATATAATCATTTTGCGTGTAGAGAACAACGATTTTTACAGGTCCTTAGAGAATAAGGATTTTCTCATTTTTAGGCCCGACATATGGGAGAGGTGGAATTCCCACAATTCAAACCTCAAAAAATAATTGATGGATTATCTAGAAATCCTTTTTGGTGTAGATACATTTAATAAGACCTTGGCCACCTTTGCAGCTGGCCAATATTTAAAATGTATGCGAGAAACATATAGGAAGCACTTGAAACAAAATGATAGGGACCAGTGTCCTCTGATGATACCAGAGAGGGAGTGGAATGCCCTCATTGAGGACGCAAAAGAGAAGAAATTGAGAGATGAAGGAAAAACACCCTCTGGTCCTAGAAGGTTAATTACAATTTCAATTGAATACCTTCAATTTTTTTTAGATGTAAAAAAAATTGTGGTATATATTAACATACTTGAAACTTTTGATGATAGGTTGATTGACACATCAAAGGCCACAAAAGAAAGGCTTTCCAAATGTGGCTAGCTCAGGCTATGCCAGGGCAGATACTTGAAGTTGCAGTCATGAATTGTATGTACCTAAATATATTATTTGTATCTCCTTAAAAGTTTTAGGCAATTCCGTTCAATAACATAAAAAATACATAGTATTATTTAATGCAGGGTGATGAGTTTGGTACTGAAACCATAGAGGAAGACCTCCAGCTTGGTTACAAGTATGGATATAAAGCGTTAGTTGAATGCCAACAAATCTTGGGGAAGATACCAAGAACCACTTTGTAGGATAAGGTAAATAGAATTCAATCCACATTAACCTTTATTATTAAAAAAATACAGTCATGTTGGATATTATTAATATTTACAGCTTTGTTTTAATCATGGGAGAACCATTGTTAACAAACACACTAGTATTGGAGAGCAGTGCGTTGATAGAAGTTTGCAACCAAAAGATTATTTTGATCCCATTAAGTCCCAATTTTCCATGGGGGTGCAACCCCACGATGGTGCTATGACTGAGCTAGAACATGATGGTAATATGCTTGTATTTTAATCATATACTTAATAATTTCGCAGGTATACATTTTGCACTTCTATTTTTTTTTACTTATACATTTATGATTGTTCTTATAAATTTTGTGGTATGAATGGTAGAGAATGTTGTAATTGAGGCTCATACAGTTGAAGAGAAACATGTGGGGTAAACCAATCCAATGGTGTCAACCAGTGCACTAGGTAAATAATGACATTGTAGGTGTTTTTTTTAATTTTACTGAACTAGTTCAATGATATTTAAAAACTAGCCATTAAAATTTTGTATTTTTTTCTTTTGTAGGTGATGCCTCATCGAAATGGCCTCAATTACACCATGAGTACCCCACGACTAGGTGTGTTCTGTGTGATAGGATGCAATCACAATCATATTTTGAAGAGCACCTAGAGAACGAAGACGTAGATATTGATGAAATGATTAGGAACTATAGAGCTAAGAAGAAGAGGCCAACTAAAAGTACTAAATGATAATGTAAATGGATATTTTAATAATTATTTAATATAAAATCTTTTTTCACCATATTCCACTAACTCCAAATGGATCAAGGAAACATTTTATTTCATTGTAAACAATTGTGAATATTGGTATGTATATGTGTTTGTTTTTTCTGTAAATATTTCAATAGATTTATATGTTGAGTATTGCAGAATTGAGAGTGATGTGAGGGGGGGGAAGAGGCCATAAGATCTTCCACCTTCACATTGTTGGCCCTGTTTAGTAGAGAATAATTTATTGGAGTTTTT
>JZKD02S1860457.1:1002705-1014518 GCA_000966675.3 Picea glauca | reverse complement strand
ATATATGTGGAAACGCCATGCTATCTATGAGTCTCGACCCCGTAGTGTCATTATTACTCTGGGGGGTCATCTCTACAGGATACCAGAGGTAGTTCCAACTACTGGCCCACCTAAACAGTGCCACAAGGTAGTATCTCATACTAAAAAATTCATATTCTCCACAATCTGTTCAAAGGGTAAACAAAAGGATACTGCAGCCACCACATCTTCGGCCAAAGCACCTTCTATCCATTAAAAGCAGGTCGACAAGGTTGCAGCAAAGCACAAAGATTCCTTCTGCACACATTCATCTAAAATAGCCAGACTGGTTAAAAAGGTCCAAACCTTCTAGCCACAGGTTCATGACAGATTTCCACAAGTTAAGCAGCGTGACTTCTCCAACAGGTCAAGCAGCTCACCAAGATGCATATTCAACAAATGCTTTTCCCTCTCCCCTAGGAACTCAACGCAATGGATACCATTTCTTCCTAAGGAGGGAGGATTGATCCAGGTGGATATCGGTGGCCACCCACCCTTTCCAAATGGCTCAAAACAGTTTTCTAGCCATTTTGGCAATTTACTATTTTTAGCAGGTTTTAACTCCCGGGGCCATTTTGAGGGCCTAAATGAAGGTTTTTTGAGATCGAGGGTCTCAATGATAGCCAAAGGCATGATTGATTCCCCAAAATGAAGCTCCTCGACGATACCTTTCCAACGAGCTATCACACGCCTAAAACGGAGATCGTATGCAAAAGTTACGACCCTGGGAAGTTGATGTACTAACTTACCCAAACGGGGCCCACATGACTTTTGGTGCTTCATCTCCTAGGGTTAGGTTTTTGGATGTCTAGGACTTTTGGCATTCCCGTCTATTGTAAAAATTCATTCCGAGCCTCATTGTAATCATCTTCTCATGGATGCGAGTAGTCATCACATCTCTTCTCAAAGATAAGCTACCACCATTCTAGCGAGTCTTTCACTCTATATTTTACAGTCTCTATACATTTATTTCATTAATATAAATTGTGTATTACTGTATATCTGTGACTCTTGTTATTTCTGCTATATCTCTGTTATATTGTTGTCTCTCTTTCCATATCTCTAAATACTCATCTGTTATATCTCTGCTCCCATTTCGTGCTGAAAATAATCTGGATCATTTATGCAACGATACAATTTTTCTCCTTTGGTACAAGATGGAAGCTATGTAGTATGGCTATCGATCATTGGGAACTTTAGGCATCTTCTCACTTCCTTTTGGGAAGCAAATTTCATCCAAATGGTAGGGTTCCTAAGGGGTTATCCTTACTCAGTGCTTGGATTTATCCTTGGATATGTTCCTTGGTGGTTGATATGAGTTCCTAGATGTTTCTAGGGCCCTTGGATGTGTTCCAGGGAATCCTTACTTAGTGCTTGGATTTATCCTTGGATGTGTTCCTTGGTGGTTGATCTAATACCCTAGATGTTTTCTAAGGCCCCTGGATGTGTTCCAGGGAACCCTTGCCTAATGCATGGATTAATCCTTGGTCTTTTACTTTGGTGGATATGACCCTAGATGTGTTCTAGGGCCCCCAGAGGTGTTCTGGGGAAACCTAGTCTTTGACCAGGTAGATCTTGGTGTAATACCAAGATGTGTTGATGTGTGATACTCTTCCTCTCTCCCGATATTTTTCGTGATACCTAGGAGTTCCTATGAAGATGGACATGAGAACATTGTTCATGGACCCCCTTATGCAGTGATTATAAAGTTTATAGGTCATTATGAGACTCATGTGGACATGTTTTTCCATTATGGACCCCCACTTGACTTTGTATTTAAAGGTACCCCCTTGTTTTTTTATGTTGTTGAGGTTTTGTTTATGTGATTGGGGTTTTATATGTGTTTAGGTTTTTTATAATGAATATTAATATTAATTGACATTTTAATTAATATTTATATTAATTAAATGTAAATATTTAATTATAATTTTAAATTTCCCTAACCGCTCTCCTTAACTATAAATAAGACCCTACCCTCTAGCATTCTATTACACTCACACTCAATCACTCCTCACTCTCATATTTGTTGCGGCTACCTCAGTTGTTCTCTCTTGATGATGGTGCGACCTCCTTTTTAGATCAAACCCTAGAGGTTTGATTCATGTACCTAAAACTATTTCTGAGCATATTATAAAGGTTTTCATCCACACATGTGATAAGTACATCTTTCTTAGATAAGGAGGTAAGCTTGAGGTTTGTCTTTTCACTCAGAAATTTTGTTTATACTCAAAATTTAATTTAGATATGTTAATTTCTTTTATCATATATGTTGATCTTGTGAACAGAAAAATAAAAAGGCATTATTTGTTTCTATTTTTCCCTAATTCTAATTACAATTTTCCTATGACTTTGACCAAGGGAACACTAGTCTAGGAAGCCTCCTCACACCTTCTTATGACCATTCTTATTTCTATTCTTATCCTATACCAAACATCACTAAACAAAACAATGAATGTAATCATACTAAGCTCTATATTACTAAGCTCTTGTTATAGAAACTACGTGACATGGAACTCAAATCATAACTCGTATATATAGGTCATCGAACTCATTATGAAGCTTCTGTATGATTAGAGTAGTCTCATTCTTAGGAAGATATAGTATGAAGATTAAGACTAACTAATTATTACCTGCATTATATCAATCATATTGAGCCAATGACATCAATGAATATGTGAAAGGTGATTGCCTTGTTTCTCTAATAAGATGACATTACATGTTACCAGTCATATTGCTTTCCCATATTCATGCCTATTCAACATTAAACTTATTATTGGAACCAATGTAATTTGGAGGTAGAGGTTATACAACAATTTCATTAATGATTTCCATTTAATTGATACTCATATGATCTAATAACATGGACAAGTAAAACCTATATAGCCTTATTTACTCATATTGTGTGATGTATGTACCCGATGATTTCAATGAATATGGAATAAAGGGGCATATGTTTTATATTATTTCTATGTGATCCTATTTCTTATAACAAGAAACACCAAAACATAAAGGTAAGCAATAATCTCATTAAGAAATAAGTGATAAGTGGTGGATAAAAAGCACCTAGTAGTGCAGGTCACCATTAAATGAGGGGTTGGTCACTAGGAAAATAACTCCCCAAAACTACCTCTGTGTGCACATGTGCAATGTTACTAAAGTCTATTGAAGCTTAGTTACATGTATAAGTTCCCCAAAAATGATGTTATAATGATCATCATTATCACACTAATTACAAGATTACATCAATCCACTAGACAACATTAAAACACATTCTAACATATCCCTCATCTAGAAATGAAAAAATCCAATGCATGCATCAATATGGATCTTTAAGTTTTGAAGCTATACATATGAATTCTTATTTGAATATATCCATATGAATGGATCTTTAAGTTTTTCATCTTTATGATTTGCTACAACAAAGTTAGGAAAATTGCTAAGTTCATGAGATGTGATGGGAACATGTGTAAAGAGATTGAAATTGATTGTTATTGATTGCAATCAATAAAAATCAATTTCAATGTCATGCAATGTGTTTCTCTCCATCCTCTTGTTGAGTTCTATATAATCCTCTCATTTATTCATATGATTACCCACATTTTATAGAACTTAATTACAATTCAACAATTCAACCCCAAAGAACTTACCTCGAAGCGCCATTTAACTTTGAAAACTCACCTCTGGATATAGTGCACCTTCGGAGGATCGATGAAGGGGGTGAATATTGAAGATACAATGATAATTGTAGCCAACCCATAGGTAATACAAATCTTTGCAAAAGCATGTTGGTTTTCATTTTTTGATAGGTTACAAGGCTACGACCTAGGAATTGGATTGGAATTTGATAAAACCTTCAATAGTAGTAGGGAATTAGTGCAACAACTAACCTAAATTGTAATTGAAGAATTCATCAGTTGATCCATAGGGATCCCCTTGAAAGGTGGAAGGTGGTTAAATAATTTGAAGCTACCAGTAGATAGTTAGCCTCAGTTTCTAACAAATCCCTCTCCTATGCCTGGCATACAAAAATGAATTCAAAGAGACTTGTTGATTTCACCTTGGAAAGAGGTATATTTCATCATCCAAAATTTCATAACTTGTTAGGGGAGGTAAAAAATAGAGTTTCACTACTTTTTAAAACTCATGATGCACCTCAATAATGAATAAATATTAAACATGGCATTCTTATTGTAGTGTGATGATTGAGGAAAGAAAAGGTAGAGGGTAAGTGAGCACTGTAATGTGAATTCACCTACAGGAACACTCCAACAATTGATTTCCAAATCCTACAAAACAAAGCATGAAATGAATTATGTTTCAACAATTGAGATATATTTGGCATAAGAAAAACATGGAATGAATATACTTTACATAGAAAAATAAAACACATGGACACAAACTCCAACACAAAATCCATGTAAAAACTTGTTGCAATATGTATTAATCTTCTACAAAAGTCCACTACAATGGCTTAAAAAGCTTAAAAAAAATTCTATCCCCCGCCTTTTGATTAAATTGAGTATACAAATAGATGAAAAACTCAGATCCTACCTCCAAGGGTATACAAATAGATGCAAAACATAGATCCTACCTCCAAGGGTTGCACTGCTCCCAAAATGCAACAAAACCCTCGTTTTTTCACAAATTTATTAATTGTTGGTTATTCCTAGATTCATCATGCTAGTGAAGTGTTTGAATTATTAGTGAAATCCAAATTGTATGGGAATAAAATCCAACTCAATATACGTGGTTAGTGACATGTCTACATGTGCAAATTTATTGACTCTGGAACAAGGTAAGAAAACCCATGCCTAGGAAATAAGAATTTATTGACTTGGTGAGGTTCCTCAACTCATAATTGACATTATTCATGATAAGAACCAAATGTAAGGTTTAGCACCATAATCAAAACTTTTTCCACTATATCTAATCTAAGTTAATATTGATGGAATCTTACATCCATGGTTATGCTATAACATTTGTATTTGGTTATGAACTTTGGATTTGGAACAAGGTAAGAAGTTCATGTGGGGATTTTAGAATTTCCCACTAATTCTTCAAAATATGCCTAAATGGGATGTTGGTATCAATAGTGGGATGTTGGTTCAAGATTGATCATTTGGTATCAATATCCCCTACCATCGATTATAATAGTTTATTACCATAGGTTGTTACGATACCTTGGAGGCTATGCAATCATTAGATACCATCAAATATATGATATCTATAATTACCAAGAAATTGTGAAGAAACATTACTTGAAAGCATTGTTGATTTCCCGTGACATATGGGAACAACTCCCTAATTACTTAAGGAATATGAAACTTGTGGGTTCTCCATGTTTCATTCCATCCCTCAACAAAGAAACCTTTTATATAAACTCTATAATAATACATGATGTTAGGTGGCTTGGCCTTGGATTTCACTTTTCCCTTCTTTGGTGTCCTATTAAGCTTTACAAGTCACCCATCAAGTAGGAAGAATGAGAAGAAATGCAATGGACTCAAGTAGACAGAGCACTTGGATTTTATGGTGCAAATGAATTTGGGCACCTAGCCTTCAATTGGGAAGATCTTCACTTTGGTGCTCTTGAACACGAATGGTAGGTTGCATGAGGACATGCAACACTTTTGGTTGAGGGGATAAGATGGGCTCAGGAAATGACACATTTTTTCCACCTATTATCTCTCTGTCATATCTCCCAAGGCTGTGAAGGAAACTGGAAAAGGTAACCTCAAACCAATATTTTGGTCAGTATCTAGACCTACCAACCAGAGAGGGCTCTCTCAATTGGTCAAAATCAATGATATCACTTAAAAACAATGATCTTAGGCTAGGTATTGGGTATAGTGAGAAGTTTTGATAATAAAGTGGGGGTTTTGTTAGAGAATGGGTTTGAAAACAAGGAAACTAGAATAATAAGTCTTAAACAATAGTTGCAGTGGTCAAACATGGGAAATGTAGTTGGAAATGTATGTCCAATTGAATATTTTTGTAGTGTGATGATTGAGGAAAAAAAAGGTACAGGGTAAGTGAACATTGTAATGTGAATTCACCTACAGGAACACTGAAACAATTAATTGCCACATCCTACAAAACAAAGCATGAAATGAATTCTATTTCAAAAATTGAGATAGATTTACCATAAGAAAAAAATGGTATTAATATAATTTACATAGAAAAATAAACACATGGACACAAACTCCAACACAAGAATCCCTGTAAAAACTTGTTGCAATCTTTATTAAGCTTCTGCAAAAATCTTCGACAATGGATTTCAAAGCTTCAAAAAATAATCTCCCCCCCCCCCCTTTTGATTACATTGAGTATACAAATAGACTCAAAACTCATATCCTACCTCCAAGGGTCGAATCCTTCAGATTAGGATAATTTTCCTAAAAGATCTACAACAAAAACACAAAATCTGGGAGGTTGAACTAATTCCCAAATTTGTCCCAACTGACCTTTGACCTCTTTAATTTATTCATTGTCATCCAAATTTACATAATAAATGACTATGACCATCCTTATTTGACTTAATTACATCATATGACCTTTTACAATTCGAGCTACTAACTTTTACTTTGACCAAAACAAGAAAAATTCAAAAAAATTAAAGTTTAATAGAAGTGTAGCGTCCAAAACTACAGAAGCGTTGCACTAGTTCAAGGTTGTTTTTGGAAAACATTTAGGAGTTCATTTTGAATTATTGAAACTAGGTCAAGTATCCCCACGTGTCTACTTTCCAATGAACCATCAAACTCGAGAAAATACTAATGGGAAGGACTTCAAAACTGAATTTTCCAACCTTACTCAGAAGCGTCGCTCCATGGGTCACACTGTGCAGAAGGGTCACACTGTAGGTCAAAATGCACAGAAGGGTTTCACAGTGGGTGGCACTACTCCCAAAATGAAAAAAAACCCTCATTTTTTCACAAATTTAATAATTGTTGGTTATTCCTAGATTCACCATCCTAGTGAAGTGTTGGAATTCCTAGTTAAATCCAAATTGTCTAGGAATAAAACCCAACTCAATCTCTGTGGTTAGTGATATGTTTACATGTGCAAATTTATTGACTCTAGAACAAGGTATGAAAACCCATGGCTAGGAAATAATAAATGGATTCACAAATAATATTATTATGGGCAATGTCTTCTATAAATAGAATACAATCATTTCTATTTGCAATAGAATTAGTAAACCCTTGTCGGGAATTAAATGCATCCAGGACTTAGTCCACGATGACTTCAAGAGGTTCATCAACTTGTTAAAGGCATGATCCTTGTTGGGAAAAAAATCAAAGACTCCAACGCCATAATCAAAATCCTCTTCACTATATCATATCTAAACTAATACTCATGGAATATAACATCCATGTTTGTGCAATAATAAGTGCATTTTGGTGATGGAATTTCACTTTGGAACAAGACACGAAGTTCATGTGGGGATTTTAGAATTTCCCATTGATTGTTCAAAGGAATTCATAAATGGTATGTTGGGTCATGGAATGCAATCATTGTTGGTTATTACTAGATTCACCATTCCCATCAAGCCTTGACATTCTTAAATTGGAATTCAATCATTGGGTCTCCCTGATATCTTGACATTATTCAACAAAATGCAAGTATTGGGCATAAAACCTAACAAAATCATCTTGGCCAATGTTCTACCTACATGTGTAGATTTATTGGCTCTAGATTAAGGTAAGTAGGTTGATGCAATTCAATCATTGCTAGTTATTCCCATGCCAGGAATGCCCATGAAGATTTGATATTCTTCAATGAAATGAAAGTTGTCCTAGGCATAAACCCAACTTAATTGTCGCTAGTGTTATACCTACATGTTTAAATTTATTTTGTATAGAATAAGGTAAATTGATCCATGGTTATGCAATAACAATTGTATTTAAATGTAATATTTTTGTGGGTAGTGATCTTGTAGAAATGCAATGCAATAATTAATAATTAATATGGAATTAGTAAACCATTATTAGGATTGATATGTAGCAAGCAATAAGTCCATGTTTACTTGGTGAGGTTCTTTGACTCATCATTGAAATGATTCATGATAAGAACCAAATGTAATATTTAACACCATAATCAAAACTCTTTCCCCTATATCTGATCTAAATTAATATTAATGGAATCTTACATTCGTGGTTATGCTATAATATTTGTATTTATGGAATTTGGCTTTGGAACAAGGTAAGAAGTTTATGTGGGGATTTTATCATTGCCCACTAATTGTTCACAAGATGCCTAAATGGGATGCTGGGTCATGGACTGAAATCATTGCAAGTTATTCCCAGATTGGAAATCCATGTTAAGATTAACACTCTTCAATTTCAATGGAATCATTGGGTCCCAAATCCTTGACATTCTTCAATGAAATGCATGTCCTAGGCATAAAACCCAACTCAATCATCATAGTTGGTGTTCTATTTCATATTTATTGGCCTTGGAACCAAATAAGTCAATCCTTAGAATGAAATCATTATTTATTATTCACAAAGTCACCATCCCCATGAAGCCTTAACATTATTCAACAAAATGTGAGTTTTCATGGGCATAAAACCCAAATAAAACATTGTGGTCAATTTTTTTTCTACATGTGCATATTTATTGGCTCTATACCAAGGTAAGTTGATATATGGTTATGCAATGCAAATTGTATTGTATTTGCATGTAATATTATTGTGGGCAATTTTAAAGTAGAAATGTAATTCAATCATTGTCGGTTGGGATAGAACTAATAAACACTTTTTAAAAATGAAATGCGGAAAATACTTAGTCAGTAACTTGGCGAGGGTTCCTAGACTTGTCAATGACATGATCCTTTCTATAAGCCAAATACAAGGTTCCAATACTAGAATAAAAAATGTTATATTATATGTTAACTAAATTGATAGTCATGGAATCTTACATCCATGGTTAAGAAATATGAAGTTCATTTATTATGGAATTTGGCTCTAGAAAAAAGTAAGAAGTGCACATGGGGGTTTAGAATTTCCCACTAATTGTTCAAAATAATACCTAAACAAGATGTTGTGGTAATCATTATTGGTTATTCACATATTGTCTATCATTGTGAAGCCTTATAATTCTTTGATTGGAATGCAATCATTAGGTCCCCATGAAGCCTTGATATTATTCAACAAAACACAAGTCCTAGGCATGAAATCCAACTCAATCACCATGGTTGGTGTTCTGTCTACATGTGCATATTTATTAGCTCTGGAAAATGGTAAGCATATCCATGGAATGAAAACATTGTTGGTTATTCCTAGACTCACCATTCCCATGATATCACAACATTATTCAATGAAATGTAGGTTATGCTAGGAATAAAAACAAACTCAATCATCATGGTTAGTGTGATGCCCACATTTTTGTATTAATTAGCTCTAGAAAAAGGTAATTAGATACATGGTTATCCAATAAAAATAGGATTTGAATTTAATTTTGTTTTCGGCAATGGTCTTATAGAAATGTAAAACAATTATGGTTGGTTCAGATACATTAGTAAACAATTTTTTCTAATTAAATGTAGCAATAACTTACTCCATGGTGACTTGGTGAGGTTCCTCAACTTATCAACGACATGACCCTTGCTAAGAACCAAATAAAATATTCCAACACCATAATCAAACATAATGCATGCAACATATTGCGTCCATGGTTATTCCATTTACATACAAAAAAATAAATGTATGACTCTAGAATAGAGGAGAGTCAACGTTACATCCAACTTCTAATTGTCAAGCAGAATGAACATTTAGAGAAAAAATGGATAAGCATTAATGCATAATGTTATGAATGTTATCAAAGGTTATCCTTTTGAAAAGTGAATAATGTTATGAATTATATCAACGAAGATCCTTTGGAGACATGGTTATGGAATAAAAATTGGATTTGAAAGTAATGTTGTCATGGGAAATGGTCTTGTATAAATGGAATTGACATTTTTTTTTAAATACCCTACATGTTGTTGCTATTGTGACGTCTTGGAGTGTCGCTCCCATAACAAACACGTCCGATATGATCCTCTTACCATCGGTGTTGAAACCATTTCTTGCATCAGTCTTATGACGCCTAAAGACGTCACTCCCATAGAAAACATGTTAGAGATGATCCTCTTACCGTCAGTGGAGATATTTTCCCCTACGTCGGTCTTACGACACCTAGAGATATCACTCCCATAGAAAACATGTCAGAGATGATCCTCTTACAGTCGGTGGGGAGACATTACCCTACGTCGGTTTTACAAAATCTCATGATGTCCAGTAACATCTCTCTTGTTGGTCCTAAGGTCGGCACCTGACTGCTAAAGGGCATAGGTAGGCCACCTATTGTTTTTAGAATAATAATTCTTTTTTTTTGGTGGGTTAGGTTAGAGGGTTGGGTTTAGCAATACAAGATCAAGGTTTGGTTTGAATAGGAAAAGGATGAGGGTTTTCCTTATCTGATGCCACACTAATGAAAAACAATGAACAACAGAGGGTAAAAGAAGAGGAAAAAAACACACCACTCAATGAGTAGCCTGCTTCAAGAATTCTTATGCATAAAATAATTATTCAAGAATCAAACATGTATCATAACACAATCATTCCCATAGGTTCCAAGAAAAACTAGACTTCACCGAGGCATAGTTGTAATCACAGGTTGCATGTTAATAAAGACAAGTTAGGAAATAACTAAAAAGGAAAGAGAAGTAATTAGCACAAATCAAGACTGCATTCAGGATAAGACACACACAGATTAGAAAACAAGCACTATCATCAATAGTGTATTCACCAGGTAGAGACTTTAATCCATATGCAGAATAGGTTCAACCAAATTGATGTATTCATTTCCTTTTCATCCAAAAATCCGACCCCTAAAATATCCAAAAACTACATATTTAAAAGAGTTGCATAGGCTCTCGTCCTTAGGGGACTAAGACCTAGTTCTAGTTTATCGACTGTAAGAAAGACTGACTAATCTAACTGACATTGCATGGAGTTCAACATGATAACTCCACACTATACTTAACCAGTAACAAGTGGTTCTTATCACACACAAAAGGCCACTTGTTATTTAATTTAAAAGAGTGTTGTAATGGAACAACGAGAACTTCTATTGGAAATGAGACTGCATGTACTGAACAAACTAAGATGGAAGAAAAATACTTGAACTGGCATAACAGAGTTCTATGTTGAAAAATTACATGCCTGGGAGATGGAGGCCACTGGAGACAATTGGTTGTATTCATATTTATCTTCTTGAGGAAGGAGGTAGTCTTTTGAAGTGTTCTCGAACTGGTTTCATCGAATTGGGATGTTATCCTATGTTCTCAGTGTATGACAGAGCCTTCGACAAATAAGCACATTTTGTGTCGACCCCATCACCTGCCATATATACATGTGAATATCATCGCTGGAAAGGTTGATGGCCCAACGGTCATGGAGGGGAACATGGAGGCAAGCATCTAATGGGAAGGCAGGATGAGTGGATGCGAGGGTAGATGACCTATGAGGACAGGTGTCAAAAGGTGAGAGGAGGTGTGAATATGATGGAGGTATCGGGAGTATGGAGTTGGTGACGTTTAGTGAAGGATACAAGTGGCATGTAGAGAGAGGAGTAAATAGGTTGGTAGGTGAGCAGAGGTGAGTGGAGGACAAGTGGCGAGTGGTGATAGGAGCGAGAATAATATGGTATAATATGCATGGGAGATAGGTGTTGGGTGGTGACAGGAATCGTATTGGGAGGAAATTTTCCAAGATTCCGGAGGGGGGGTAGGTGGTAAAAATATTAGA
>JZKD02S1860457.1:911392-940100 GCA_000966675.3 Picea glauca | reverse complement strand
GTTTATGGTTTCATCTCTGATATATTTATGTTATATTACTGGATATACGCGATATCTCTGTGCATTTCTTTATTATATCTCCGCTCTCATTTCGTGCCGAAAATAATCCGGATCATCATGCTAAAACCATTAGCATGTTTCAGAAAGATCTTAAAGGTATAATTTCTAAGGATGCAAAATTTGATTTAAAATAGATGGAATTAGTAACTAAATTGCAACAAGGTAAAATGCAGCAGAAAGATGAAGATTATGAATTGGGAATTGATGGAATTATCTTATATAAAAACAAATTTTATGTACCAAATTATCTGGAATTGAGGAGTGCGATTGTAAAAGAGATGCATAATGTACCTTATGTGGGACACCCAAGATATCAGAAAATAGTTTCAGCAGTCAAGAGCCAATATTATTGGCCAGGTATGAAGAAAGAAATTGAAGAGTACATTGCCATATGTATGGAGTGTCAAAGGGTCAAAGATGAACATAGACACCCATATAGGTTGCTACAACCATTAACCATCCCTCAATGGAAGTGGGAAGTGGTGACAATAGATTTCATCATAGGATTACCTAGAACAAAAAAACAACATGATTCCATCATGGTGGTTGTAGATAAGCTCATGAAAGATGACCATTTTATTCCATTGGAGACTACTCACAAGGAAACTAACGTTGTTGACATTTATATGAGGGAAGTAGCATGATTGCATAGCATACCCAAGACAATTGTGTCTGACAGAGACCCAAAGTTTACCTCAAGGTTTTGGAGAGGATTATTCAAGGGGTTCGGAATGAACATGAACTTCAGCACAACTTATCATCCTAATTTTGATGGACAAACAAAAAGATTTAATCAAGTGATAGAATATATGTTAAGAATGTATGTGATGGAAAAACCATCTAAATGGTAATATTATCTACACTTGGTATAATTTTCCTACAATAATGGTTATCAAGCTGGGACAACCCACCTGATAGGGAAGTGGTTGGGCTAGAGTTACTTAGGGAAATGGAAGAGAAATTGTTAAAGATAAAGATAAATTTGAAGGATTCCCAAGACAGGAAGAAAATATATTATGACAAATGTAGAATCCATAGGGAGTTTAAAGTGGGTGATCATGTTTTCCTGAAAGTGAAAGCCAAAAAAAGTTCCCTGAAGTTCGGAAGTTGTTCCAAGTTGGAAACCATATATTGTGGATCGTTTGAAATTCCATAAAGTATTGGAAGAGTATCTTATATTCTTGCATTGCCTGCATCCATGAATATTCATAATGTATTTCATGTACCATTATTCAATAAGTATACACTTGATGATAATCATGTGATTGATTGGAATTTTATTTAGGTGGAGAAAGAAGGCGCTCTGCAAGTGAAGCCTGTGCGCATACTAGAATGGAAGAACAAGAAACTCCAGAATCAAGTCATAAAGATTGTAAATATTCAATAGACCTGGTACAATCCTGAGGATGCAATATGGGAGCATACAGATTCTATGTGGCTAGAGTACCCACATGTTTTTGAAGATTTTGGAAATCTTGTTGTTGTTGTGTAAATAAGTTGCATTGAGGATAGTGAAAAAATAAGGGGAGGGGATTGTAACACCCCAAGGCCGGGCCCCTGCTGAGTTGTAATTATGTTTATAGGATGGTGAGCCAGGTGTTTATAAGTTGGAAGACTTATGTGTTTATTAGGCCAAAGAGCCTATATTCTAAGGCCAATGAGCCTTATTTTGTATATGTAAATACTCACATCATTAATAAAATTACATCATTGCATGTAGACTGACCAAAAAGAAAGAGTTATGGTGGACTAAGATCCACTAGGAAGGGAAAGGAAAGGGATAAGTGTATAGGAATAGGGGATAAGATAGAGGGCTTACCTCTAAATGAATAATATTATATTATTATTTCCTAGACGCTAAGGTTTGACATAACCATGTTGTCCTAAGTTTCTGGGGAAAGGGAATGAGTGTTAAGTGGAGCTCATGCAGCTTTAGGAAGACATGTGTCAACCTACGCACATGCAATTTTTAAGTGGGAAAATCATCTCGTTGGGGGTTCACTCACCATTCTCGCGATGGTCACCCCTCTAAAGGTCAACCATACTCCTCATGGATGCACACAGTGAGACAGGGAGAGACTTGACACAACCAACCATTGTTCCATAGTCGATCTTTGTAACTTCTGAAAACCCACACACCTATCTAATGAAGCTAATCATGCTTCCTATGAAGCACAACATGACCGCGTACTGTCTGAGCAATATCGTGCCTTATATTTTTCTGTTACTACCCATGTTTTCTATGGACTGGTGTGGCTTGATGTCATTACCAGAGCCCTTACCCAACTTTTTTTATGAAGGTTACCTGTTGGACGTAGGAGATGAATAGAAGGGGCAAGTTATCAGGGTTGTGAGAAACTCTCTCTAGGTGAGAGAGTGTGTTGGGGAAGTGAGTTGTCATGGAGGAAGTCTTGTAGTAGCTACAGTAATCTGATACTTTTGGTCCAACCTATTCTTGAAGCCCTGGAAGGGGGGGTGGACAACTGATGGACTTGGGATAGTGAAGGTGTACACTCTTGGGGTGGAATAAGCATGTGGGGAATGAGGGTCTTTGTAATGTGGGCATAAGTGGCTCCTGGGAGAAAATCCTTCTTATTGATCTGTGTGAATTTCCTATTGTCCTTTCCAAGCCTAGGAATCCCTTCCTTTGTGGAGTTTAGTCCCATCTCGGGGTTGACCCACTACTGTTCATGATGAGCAATGTGGTCTAAGGATGGGAGGTTCATGGAAGGTCGACATGTAGTTGGTGTTCATATATTAAAATATAAGTACCAAATATTTTTTCACTAGCATGGCCTATCCTGTTGTTTTAAGGTTCGGAATAGTCACAAAATGGTATCACAGAAGAAAAACAAATATACAATTGTTTAGGTAGCGTTGCCCAACAGAGGTTTGAGGGTCCGGGACGTGACCAAATGGTATCAGAGCAGAAAAAAAAAATACAGTTGTTAGGTAGCGTTTCCTTACAGAGGTTTGAGAGCTGGAGATGTTACAAATCATCTCTTTTTTTGTTTCCTTTTTTTCACATGAATTCGGAAAGGATTTTGTCAGATCCTTCTCCCCCTTTAGTTTTTTTTCCCTCTGCATGTATTATTAATGATCTGGTCATCTAATCATGACGTCTAGGTTGCTTCAAGGGAAGTAATGATCATCAATTGCAATAAGAATTAAATGTTAAATTGATATCCAAAGCTTTTATTATTATAAGTATTTCAGCAATAAAAAGAGAAACTGAGTGATCTTTACCCGATTGAGTAGTGGAGGGAAGTAGAATTGTTTGAGATGTGACCATATATGCGCCTTCATTGTGTATCACTCCATTGTTACTATATTGTGTTCCGCTAGTGGGGACACTTGTTTCTACATTGGTTTCCTACTTAAAATAGACAAACACATTACTTTATGGCTGAAAATAAAAATCAATAGATGGTACAACTAATAAACTATAAATAATCTTTTTCGATTTTTCTTACCGAGGTGTCGGTTTGAGTGCCAGAAGGTTGTGTTTCCCCAAATATTGTTCTGTGCTCAACCATGACTTTAAATCCATGCATGAAGGAAATTCGGAGGTCTTCCTTTGATGGATATTCTTTGTACTCCATGCACTGCAATTTTGCACAAGAACATGATTTCCTCTTCTTATGTGAAACTAAGTTAAAAATTTTAATAGTATATTATTTGGATGCAATTGATTTTTTTATACTTACAATTTGAAAGGCCAATTTCCAGTAACCACTTGGGCTAAGTCTGTGTTTCCCATATTTTATATAATGTCCTTGGTGGATTTGTATGTGTCTGGGATCCTGTATTGAAAAATTTCAAATACATAATTAGATGTTGCAATGATGATAAAATATCATAATTACATTTTTAGTAGTTTCTCATACCTTCATGAGCCAGGTGGTGTCTTTCCTTATTTTCAGAGCATCTTCTCCTTTGCATCATCCTATAGGTCCTTACACTCCCTCTCAAGAATCATTGGAGGATGCACATACCTAGGTTTCCTTTGAATATGAACCCTATATTGGTCCCACATATATTTTAAATGTGCTCCTACTTTTGAGGAGACTCCATATTTATTGAAGGTACCCTCACCTAGCAAGCCAACCAACCTCTTAATGAACTCATATTTTAACTTGGAACTTTGGGAATTCCACCTTGTGCATATGGTGGGCCCAAATATATCCAAGTCCATGTCATCCATGTGTCTATAAAATGAATCATTTCCTAAAAAATGATATTATAATTAGTTTAGAATAATCACACATTATATGTAAATTTCAAATAGATTGTACATAACAATTAAATCACACCTTAAATACTTGGAATCTTCTCTATTTGTATAGGGATGATCTCATTGTCTACTGAAAAGGTAACCAATAGTTTTCCTGTGCTAGTGACATGGGAAGATCTCGGAAAGCATGCTTCAAAATGTGCAATTCCATGTTCTACATCCACAACATCCTGTGCATATTTTGGCATGTGTTGGTCAAGTTCGGGTATAGTACTAACATCGAACCTGGGAGGTGTGCTTGTTTGAGTGACTTTCATAGTACCAAAATCAACACCTAACCTATGGGTTTTACCCTTATGATGTTGTTTCATTGTATTAGTGGCAGTGAAACCAACATCGACCTCTGTAGGCTCACCTCGGGGATCAAAAGTCCACAAAAAATCCTATAAAAGTAAAGATTTTTTAATGAAGGAATTATAAGTGTATATAAATTGAAATCCATAATTAAAAAATGGGATGATTAAATATCTATTTTACCTGATAGCGTTCAATTATGTCCATCAAGACATTAATTCTTTCATTTATCTCCTGTGTCTACGGTCAAATCTGAATCAAAGAATGGAGTTCCACGTTTTCTTTTCTCACAATATTCCTTACTCTTTGATTTAGGTTCATGGATGAAAAATGTATCCTCAATGAACACATCCTTAGGAGGATTTTTGGACTACTCTGAGGTTGTTTCCTCCCCCCTGTCACCCTAAGACAAGCATATATTACAATTAGAAAAAATGTAATAAATTCAAATATATGAGAAATAAAGTTAGTTCATGAATACACATGGGAAAAAAACATGGCCTGATAAAAACATCAAAGTAAAGAGTGACTAAAGAACATAATGAAAATCATAAAATATAAGAGTCATTGCATACATGTTGGGTAAAATAGCATACATGCCACCCCCATAATACTAACGTATATATTTATTTGATTCAAATTGTAATCAATCAACAACTCTTCCCATGCAGCTATTGATTTTATTGCACATACAAATACACGATTTCCTTCACACCCCTCAAATATGCAATTTGTAAATGTGTTGAACCTGCCAAGAAAAGATATAGCTAGCAAATGACATACATAGTTTGGAGAGAAAATATGAGAAAAGAGAAACATGAGAGAAAGAATGGAAGAATTCTCATTAACCAAATGAATGAATGATAATTTCCACATGATATACTTTGTATAAATCAAATAATGTCCATTGAAGGAGAATCCAATGAGACATAGTGGTGTCCTAGACTGATATAGAAACACATCAATAGTTACGAGAGTAAACTTCCACCTAGTCTAGTCTCTCAAGAAGTTACGAGAGTTAATTGCCAGTAGTCTGACTTACCTAGTCTCCGAGTCTTTAGTTAACTAACTAAAACAAAGTGAAGTGAGGAGGATATCATGGAATCATTTGTAATGTGATAGTCTAGTGATGATCCCAAATATAATGTGCATTAGTTTGGGATGATCCCAATGTTGCATGGTGATGATTCCAATGTAACATCTAGACTCCACTCAACTGATCAAACTAAAGTGTGAGCTAAAGAGAATATTCTCCTAGAGGAATATTCTCCCTAAACTATAGGAGACCGAATAATGACTAGTAAACATAGGGAAAACCTTAGGAAAAAGAATTCCTAGGTGTGTGTGAAGTATCTCCAACAACCCCTCTGAACATCGCTATGGAGAAAATAATGAATGGGTCTCGAAAACGAGGCCATGTTAGGTACCCAAATACAAAAGATGCATTGAAATAAACAAGGAAAGAGGGGAAAATTATGGGAAAACCACCCCTCAAAGTACAATGTATGTAAAAAAAAGAACTAGCAGTTTCTAGGAAACTGTGTCCTTCACTCGAAGACGACTACACAGAGAATGGAACTTTTTCTCACTGAAGGTCTTGGTGAAGATGTTTACAGTTTTTTATACTAAAGGAAAACACTGTAGGTCAATGATACCCTTGTGTACTAATTCCCAGATGTATTTCATGTGGATCTCAATGTGCTTTGTCCACTTCCTCTGAATTGGATCTCTACAAAACGTCAAAGTTATTTAGTTGTCACACTAGATGACAAATGGTTGATGACATTGAATGCCCAACTAAGTGAGAAAATGATGTAACCACATAGATTGAATGGTTATTTTAACTACACCATTGTAATTTTCCTTGGTTGAAGATAGAGAAATAGTAGAATGCTTCTTGCTTGACCAACAAATAGGCCCGGAACCAAGACTGAGTGAGTAACCAGATGTGGACATGCGATCAATAGTATTTCCATCAGAGTCAAAATCAATGAACTTGATGAGGTCCAATGTAGATTCTGTTGCATGGTGAATCCCAAAGGTGATGGTTCCCTATACATATCAAAGGATACACATTTTATCCTTCCAATGTATCTCATGCGGATCCTACATGAACCTAGACACTGCTCCAAATGCATAGGAGACGTTTGGTCTAGAGTGTGTGAGATATAAAAGGCTCCCCACTAGATTTTTGTACAGTGTAAAGTCCACTAATGGATTTTCCCCGCCATCCTAAAATATGATTCCTCGTAGGAATGGACTTAGGGAATACCTACGATGTGTCATGTGAAATATATCGAGGGGATATCATGCATACTTGGTGATGAAGGAGCATCGCCATCAGCATTAAATAAGCCAAGTCGAGGAAAACTTAGCATGTAACATGCGGATTTAAAGTTGTTTTTGAATTACAAGGAGGAGCATGTCTTTCTATTTTCAAAATATTAAAATTTAAAGTTGTTAAATGTTTTGAGGCTTGAGCCATCACACAAGACTCCCAAGGATGTAATCGTTTTAATTACAAGATAAGGTTTTACATATATTGAGTATCGCCTCATATATGAATGTAATTTCCATTCAGTGTAACATTCCTTAGTGGATGAATGAATTAGCTGTGATAGGATAGCTATGAGGTAGTCTGGAGGGAAATTTCAAGAAGCCCCTCATTTTATAAATAGATGTATTGTTTCTACAAATGAGGTTGTTGAAGGTCATTCTAGATACTGTTGAATGTTATTGAAGTTGTTGTTGAATATTGTTATTGGTGCCGAGAGAGTTGTTAAATCTTATGAAGAGTTGTAGATAATTGTATGAGTCCATGTGCATATTTTACTAAATGAATACAAGCAAAGAGTTTTGATTCCAAATGCATGGTTTTGTGTTCATCTAAGTTATTTGAGTACATGTGATATTTCTTTATGTTCTCTGTGTTTTATCTATTTATGTATCTTTTATGCATGAATATGTTTTTCATAGTTAAGTGTGGAAACCTTTGATGTTCCTGTAAGTTTCATTTGTTGTCTCTTCTAGGATTCCTGGTGCAAGGAGTGAACTGATCCCTCAAGCAGTGGATAGGCTGAGTCAATATAGACTCAAAAGATCATAATAATTAATGTGAATTTATAGTGAATGTGAAAGGAGTGCACAGGGGTTTAGTTGAAGTGAAAAGAGTGCACAGTTGTTCAAGAGGAGAGAAAATATTTGAGAATACCCATGCAAGGAGTGCATCATTCCAAGACTTTCTTTAAGTGTTAAATAAGTTCATAGGATATGAACGCAAAGAGTGCGTAAAGTAGATTTTCTTCAAAATATGTAAGTCTTAAATTCATCATAAGTTTAAGGGACGCAAGGGTCGTGCCAGAGGTCTAAAATGCCTCAAGAAACAAATATCAAGAGAAATAGCGAGCATAAGATTTCACAGGAGAGTCTTAGAAAATTTATAAGTTAAGGTTTTTGAAGTATCAGAGAAGCACACAGGAAAGCGACAAAGATTCTATTAACCTCTCACAGTTAATCTAAGGAAGGATAGCGGTCAAAATATTCAAGGAGGGAAAGTTTTATTATTTGAAAGTTGAATGGTGGATATTTGATCGAGAGGATCCAAGGTATTTTTCCACCCTCATACTTAAAGAAGTAGTGAGGGGTTTAACCCTGTAAGTCTTTAAGAATTCACACGTTCAAAGGAATCATAAAGAAAATTTAAAGGAGGAGTTATCAGAGATCAAAGATCTATAGTCAACATCTATTCGGGATGATGCAAGAGCATGGGAAGTTGTCGTATCGGGAGGAGTTTCATGAAGTTTAATCAGTGAAGTCCTTCAGAATTTGTGTATTCCGAGGATTCAACACATGGATAAGTCAGACCCCTGAAGTCCTGAAGGACACAGTGAATTGTGGCCATTAAAAAAGAGGGGACACGTGTCAGTAGATCGTGAACTCCAATGGATTATGACTTTTGAGGAAGTTTGGAATGAAGGACTCCCAAAGCCTTGAAGACCCAGAGTTCTTCTGGGTCGTCCATCAAAATTGACATGCATCGTCATATCAGGAAGTACAAAGGATAGTCACTATGGGAGACTATTGATTTTAGGAGGTTGATCTCTCTGGAGTTCTTAATTCTAGAATACATCTAGACAATTGATTCCAGGAAGGGTGCGTGGAAGGATATCAAAAGAGGTCCATAGGTTTGGTTCTCTAGGGGAAATTAGAGTAGTGTTGTGGAAACTTGTGGAGAAAAGAAGCCCTAGAGTTAATCATAATCATTTGTTGGAAAGGATGTGTGGCAGAAAATCCCACACTATGGAATTCAAAACTTAAATGAAATCAAAGCTTTGTGCATATGGGGAGAAAATCGTCGATGTCCCGAAAAGGAATCCTAGTCATTGATCTAGGAGAGGACACATGGAGGCAAGAGAAATTATGAGGATTTTTGAAGTCAAGAGATATAAAGGGTTTTGTTGTTTGATGACCAATGGAAATAACTAAAGCCCAAAGTGAGCTCATATGGACTATCCATTTTATCAAAGATTGCAGACCATTGATTTGAGACTCGATGAAAGATCTTTTCAGCGATCCGAGAGAATTGTAGAAAAGGGAATTGTAAGAAAATTTTCAAAGCCCGAAAAGACATAATCCAAGACATTTATCTCAAGGTTCATTGTGAGTTGTTGATCTATCTGCCTAGTGTTTGATAGTTCCAAGAAATCACGTTAAGAGATAAGAGGGATAGAAAAGTCCCTAAGTCCTGAAACTTTGGGGTTTTGAAATTTTGGACAACAGTTTTGGACCTCGGTCTTCGGGGAGGTTATGTAAGCAGTTGGGGACTCCCTAAAAGGAAAAATTACATTTGGGAAGAGGAGTTTAGGACCTATGCATTGATATTTTGGTTTTAGATAGAGCCCGCAAGATGATTCTAGCTCCCGACTAGAATGATCGTAGACTGGGAGGTCGTGCGGACCCTATGAGAGGGTGGGGTTTTCATCAAGTAGTATTAGAGCCATAAATAAGCTCTGTGTGAAGAAAATTTGGAACTGTTATCACACAATTTTTACTTGCCCAAATCCCAAGGAAAGTGGATACAAAATTGGCATAACTGGGAAAGCCCTATCACTGGCACCTTAATAGGAAATCCATTTCTATTTAGGAGTATCTTATAGTACCCCAGGAGAGATGTCCTCAGTGGCTTGAGGGTTTGAAAAGGACAAGGAAAATGATACAAGAAATTTCCCCCGCTTTCACAAGTCACTCATATTTAAAGGGTTATTTATGTCTTACAGAGATGAAGCAAATGAGAAATGTTATGTACCTTCCTAGAACAAGACAATAAAATAGAAAAAGGGCACTTTTCAAGTACCAAAATGATATTAGTGCTTCATAATACAATGGAATATTTAAAAATGTGCTAGATGGTATATAATTGCAACAATATAACAATTTATAACAACAATAAGAGATTTGCAACAACCAGTATAATTATGTTATAAAATGCTTGATAAAAGACTTAAAGTAATATATTTAACAAGGAAAATTGATAATACATAGTCACAAGTAGTTTTAGCAATGTCTAGATAGCATAATATGTCACTTTTGAAGGTCTAGATAGCAGTTTTAGAAATCTTTTGCAACCATAACAAGTAGGTTAATGATTTAGGCTAATCTAAGGTTGGTATAAATTAATAGGTGTTCAAGAGAAGATGTTCTCAAAATTGTTTGATCAATCAACACTTATATTTGGTAGATTAGTGCCTTCTAGGGTAATGGATTCAATGATGACATGACCAACTCTTAGAGTTAAATATAAATGATAATATTTATCCAAAGGTGATGGAGAGGATGAGAGAAGTGTTGGTAGCCCAAGGCCTCAAAAATCCAACTCCTAGAGATAATTTCTAGAAAGTAATAAAACTTAGGCTTGAGCGATTTCCCTTTTCCTAAGACAAATTGAAATAAAATATGAAATAGGCAATGAAATATGGTTACTAGAGTGATACAATGGTATGGATCTAGTATATACTTCTAGATAGGTTCCTTTGAATAAATTTTAACAAGTGGAAGACTATAGAGAAAAAAATAGAAACATATGTCTTTCTCCTAGGGTTTCAAGAAAGAAATTTCATAATCTTTGACATGAAACAAGTAAATTCATCATAAGAATTCATTCACAATAAATAAATGTAGATTTTCTACTTCACCAAGAATAATCAAGTATAAACCCTAGTTGAAGATCCTCCACATGAAAATTTGCCAAAATACACCAAGATTTGCCTCCCCAAAAGTTGTACAACACTTAGTTTCAGCCAATAATCATTAAAGAGGGATAAATATCAGACCTTGCACTTGTCTGATGAGTGAATGATGAAAAAATGATATTTTTCCTCTATATTTATATAATACTTATTACCTTTAACTAAATTTAGGTCATCAAAAGGCCGACATAGCCAAATTACATGAAAAATCATGTCTTTAGATAAATGTCAATAATTAAACCTTAAAATCACTTTTAGTGGTGTTGTCATTCCTTTCTAGGGTGACGTTGAGCCTCCTTGGTGGAATGTTGGGACCCATATGAAAAACGTTAGGCCTCCGAAAACCCTGGATGATGCCACAGATGCCAACTAGCACACAAATGCCTCCATAATGAAAATATTGATGCTAGCTTACATCTAGGGTCACATAGGTGACGACATGGGCCTACCAAGGCCAACGTCAAGGTGGAAGAGAAATATACCCCCGGGTCTAGGTCAACCAAGGTGTCTCCAATGAAAATTACTTATTTATCCCTAGTGCAAGTCTCTGAGATCTCTCTTCCTCTGACTAGGGTCACAACATCCATTTGTTGGCTTTCAGACCCATGGAGGTCCAAAATAAGCATCTTCCCAAATGTACCTGTCCACTAAGAAAAATATTGTAGCAGCAATAAGTACGCCCTCCAGGGGTTCATAAAGCACATGTATCATAGCAACGTCAATCACATCTAATAATCAAATTACTCAAACATGTTCATCAAACCCCCCTTTACCCAGACAAATGCTCAAAGACGTTATGCATTTTAACAAAACAAGTTTGGAGAGGGTATCATGATGTTCTATTGGGTTAATCCTCCTTAAGTTTGGGGTGTTTCCCAGGTGAGATCCAATCTAGGTCATCTAAGAGTGTGAAATGGTGTAGGTGAAATGTTTGGGAAGAGAGTGCAGTGATAATAGGGAAATTTAGGTATTTCATGTGGGTGCCTCTCTAGAGGGTGAGATACATGTTATCATGGACGCCATTGTTTCCCAACCCATTAAATTCCTTGTGTTATTAGTTTTATTTATTTTTGGTATTTTTCTTTTCAAAGGAAAAGATGGGGGACATTGTCCTGGTGTGGTGACCAAAGGTGATAGTGTTACCCAGAAGCATTTCACGGAAATATGAAATCTATCTTATGATGAGGCCCCCTTTCTCTTAGCTATGCAACCCAGAGCCAATACCTTGGTTTTTTTACCAAATAGATGGTAGTGTCATACTGCTACATGCCGTTAGACCTAATACGTCGACTCATGATGAGACCTCCCATCAACCAACTAGTACCTTGAGTATCATTTCATCTTTCAGGTCCCCTTTTCTTACTGAGAAACCTTTTATTTCTTTCTTGGGAATCCCTGGGTGAGGCATATAAAAGGTTTCATTTTGGATTTTAACTCTTTCCACTACCTTTACGCCCTAGTCCTTTAGCTCCATCTTGCCACAAGGAAAGGTACAACCCTTCCTAGCGTGGAAAAACCAATTCCCGAACAAAGGTACGGGGATATGAGAGGAATATTTATGGAAGGTGGTAGGTATGGAGGGAATGGACGATGACATTTCACAGAACCACCCAGTGGAAACTCATCCTAAATGGGAACCAACTTACTAGGGAATTATGTCACCCTCCTAGGTATGAACAAGTTAAAGAGAATAATTTCCAAGAAAACATTATGAAATGAAGGAGAGTTCAGTGAAACATATTCAAGTTCTTCAAAAATCAGAGTAACACATACCATGATACCCAAACTCATTACCTCATGGACAATGACTTACTTCTACCTTAGAACTAGGATGGTGGGATGTAAACTATTTTTGTTGATAGGTGGGTTGCAGTGATGAAACTATGGTCCCTCCAAGACCATGCTCAAGTCATATCGCTCTCAACACTCCATGTTGAGGACCTTTGGGTCTTTTGACATGAAATCATTATTTATTCCTAGAATAGGGGTTCCCATCTGGCTCCAACGCGGGGACATGTGCTCATCATAGATTGCAAGAGAACCTCAACATATCTGGCATGGCCTGTATCTGCTAGATATCAACAAATGTATCAGTAATCATTAGGGTGGTGATATCACCCCTTGCTGATATATGATATGGTGGAATAAGAAAAATAAGCATGAATATATATAAAATGAAAGAATACAAAATGAAACTACACTATACTAGCATGATATGAAGATGGTATATACAATGGATGTAAATGCCTAACTTACCTCTACTTACATGTTGGTTGAATGCTAGGTGTAGAAAAATAACCAGTGAAACCATCCTAGCAATATCTCATAATACCTTCCTATGTGCTTCATTATAAACAAAAACAATGATAAGTCAAGAACAAAAATAACATGAGTTAGAAAATGTATTGCATCATCGGAAATCGTAAAGTATAAATCATGGAGGCAAGAGGGAGGGAAAACATTATTCCAAGTCACACTCTTAGGAAAGTTCTCAATCTATCTTAGAAATGGATCATGAAAAATAAAACTTTTAACAGACTGAATCAAAGAGTTTGAAGGTTGACTACCTTAGACATCAACACATCCTGAGGTCTGGGAAGGTATCAGTAAGAACCTAGAGGATGAATCACAATTTATTAAGGGAAGGATGAAATACTGAGATAATAAATTTATTATTAAGGTATTCAACCTACCATTGAATTCTAAAAGTAGTATTTTCTCCAGAGAAAACTTAAGACAAAGGACAGGTTTCACAACTAGACCTTTAGTGACATAGTGAGATAAAGTAGTAGGAGGGAGCTGGAAAACCTTGTCACAAGGATCCTTCTCTGGGAAAGAAATATGCTCACCTTTATCACTATTTGAGCACAACAATGGTTGATAATATTCTTTATGGAATAAATTCAAGTGCTCAGAGGAATACTCATCAAAATCCTCAAGGTATGACCGAAAATCATCACGAGAGAACAGAGCTAGGTCACCCTTAGGTTCTTGGAAATCATCATTAGAGCACAGAGCTAGGTCACCCTTGGGTTTTTGCATGATCACCATTTGAAACCATAAGTACCAGATGCCTACTAACTTTCTATTGCATTAGTTATACCCTATTTAGATTACTTTAAACAGTGGCATGCATAGAGTTATGGTTCTGAGTCAAATGTTTTCTTGGTTTCATTAAAAATGGAATTACACATGATTGATTTGGTTTTCGACTAAATAGAGTGGGTAGTAGGAGAATAAGCTCATATTTCAAGCATTTCATTTTTAGTTAACAAATTGTTTTTCAATGTTCTAGTTTTCAATAGCTTGTTTCAATAAGAGACTCCATATCCCAACAAAGGAACTGGGGTTTAGGTGCAGTTTTGAGTTTCAATGAAAACTCCATAGCCAAAGAAAGGAATTGGGGTTAGCTTCAACGCTAGTTTTCAGAGATTCATGACTGGAAGATAGAACAAAGGTAAGAAAATGGAGGCGAGGACAAGTTATTAAATTCAAAGGAATTGATCTGCACCCAATGTTGTAACTTAGGTCTGCACCCATGCCTCTCCTCTCTCATTTCCCTATTCCTTAGTCAATTTTTTCCTCTTTTGGTTGATAAAATCGGTTTCCCATATGTTCAATAACTTGGTTTTTCTTGTTGTCTTGATTGACTGACTCTTTGCACAATGTTTTTTTGTTTTTCTTGAAGGATAAACACATATCGTGATTTGCTTCGAATTACTTGTAATCTTGTTTTCCTTTAATTGAGTTTATAGAAGGTCAGTCAAGTATGTTTTTGGCACATGGAAAACCCATGAGAAAAAACACAGAATTCAAAGCATTCAATTTCGGTCTTGAAACACAAGAAAATAGACAGGTTCAATTTTCAACAATGGAGATCCCATGTACAGTTCATATTAACAACTCTCATTCATTCCTAGTTTCAAAGTTGCGTAAGGATTAATGACCACACTGAATTACCGAATTGATGAGAGAATTCCCTATCAACTGGGAGAAAGTCACTTCAGCATATATTCATGCCTCACATTCAAAACCTCTCGAAGTCCGAAGTGTCAAAGTGATGAGAGACTGACAAGTCAATCGGGAGAAATTCACTTTGGGAGATATTCATGCCTCACATTCAAAATATCCCGAACTCTAAAATTTCGAAGTGAAGAGAGACTGTCACATCAACAGAGAGAAATTTACTTTGGGATATTCCCATGCTTTACATCCCCATCTCCCAAAGACTGAAGTCCCGAAGTGATTAGAGACTGCCATGTCAACTAGGAGAAAGTCACTTCGGGAGATATTCATGCTCGTCTTTCAAAATATCCTGAGCCCTAAGAAATTTCCGCCATCACTAAATATGGCTAGGGGAGTTCTAATATGGAAGACTGATAGAACTTTAGCAGGGGTGGTAAAATAGCAGGTTTACCCAGATTGCAGATTGCAACACGATCGACGACCACACTTCATTGTGGGGACAAAAAATGATCGAGTGTAAATCTTCCATAGTGGTCCCATAATTGAAACCATGGTATACCTTGCGAGGTATGTGGAATTTGGTGGTGGATTTCAGGAGTTGGAGTAGTATGGATCAAAACCACCCTCCACAACTTCTACAATCATGTTATTACATGACGTCAGGTCACCATGTCACTTTGGGAGATATTCACGTTGCACATCCAGTCATCTCCAGTGGGCTTCAAAAACATGTGTGCATTCCATGATCAAGGCATAACTCATCCCTATCACTTTGAATCAGTTTCTGCCATAGTCTCAGTTCATTCCACCACATACATCAGTCCAGTTTCATCACCAGTGTCAGTTTTCAATTATTTAGTTCAAGACTTTGTTTAGTTTAAAGCATAATAAGTGGTCTTGTATGTGTGATAAGAACCACTATTTTTTATTAAGTCAAGTGTGAAGTATAAATTTTTGTACCCCAACAGTGTTTTAGTCAAGTTAATTGGTTGTTCTAAAATTGTTAATGTAGAGTTAAGTCTCAGTCCCAGATGGACGAGAGCCTCTGCAACCCTGATAAATATGTTGTTTCTGTATGTTTTGAAAGCGGGGGGGAGGTGAGTTTTTGGGAAAGGATAGAAATACATTAGATTGGTTGGACCCATTCTATAGATGGATTAAATCTCTCTACCCGATGAATATACTCTTGATGGCAATGTTTCATTTAAATATTCATGTGTTTTTATCTTATGTTGAATACAATTTTTTGATTTGTGCAAAGTACATTTCATTTCATTCGACTATTGTATAAATTGTCTTTATTGATATGAAACCTATGAAAACAACTAATGATTGGTAAAAAAAAAAATTATTGCAACCTGAGGGAGAAATAGTTTTTTTGATACATGTTTAATGTATTGAAATGATATTTTAAGTTTTAAACTTCTTGTAGTAGATTGTTCATTGAGTGGTTTGTTGTTTCCCATTATTTTTATTATTTCATTTTTTTGTAATTTTTGTGCCACCAGCCGAGGACGCACTCATCCATATCATTTTTACAACCCAACCATGATCTTGTCTTGGATGAACCAAACCTCTAACTAACCAACCAAAAAATTAAAAATCAACCATTCTAAACTTGAGGTGGCCTAGCTTTTCCCTTTAGCAGTCAGGTGCATACTTTAGGACCAACATCTTATGGCACCATTTTCAAGGATCAAAGTAACGAGATATATTTCCTTGGGAGAAGGAAAATGATCAGATCTTAACTTTGATGGTGAAGAAAGACCAGACACTTTTAGACTGCAGATCATTCACCTGGCGACTCCATGGTTAAAGAATCCAGTGGTGACTCTACAGATGTAAGAAGTCATATTTTTATATGGAATTCATCTTGGCTGAGAGGTTTTCTATTTTTAACTTCTCGGTTGTTCATGGTTTTCCAAATATTGGTCCTACTATAGATGAATGGGGTGATTACTTGCCCAGATTTAGATACAATATAGATGATAATACCTTGTAGATCATTTTCTTGATTTCCATGAAGTCATGCATCGGTTGGGTATGCGTCATGAGGATGTTTTAATGAAGATGTTCATGTACTCATTAGAAGGATATGCTCATGAATGGTAACAATCCTTGCCTCCTTCTATCATATCTTCCCCGAAAGAGTTCCATGCAACATTTAGTGATCATTGTAAGAGGTTGTTTCCAGCTAATTTACTTTGTGAAAAATGTTGTGAAGAATTTGAATCTTATATCAAACAGTCCATTATTAGTTCTTCTAGCAGTATATATGAAGGGGACGATAATGTCAAGGAAGAGAAAGAAGATTCATTATCAGTTGTATCTTCTTCCCATTCTGTTACACAACATGGCGACTTTTAACATTCTTTTAAAACTAAAAATGATGATGCGAAGGAAATAAATGTTAATGTTAAATCCTTAGTTATTTTGGATTTCCAACAGAATGTTTTTCATATTTGTGTTACTCATCCAACTAACGATATTCATGGCTATGATCGATTTGTTGCTAAAACGTTTCATGAATATTTATCACCTCTTTGTGATATATTTGAAGTTGAACAAACTCCATTTACTAGTTATGAAAAGGAGATACCAAATCCAGATTTCAAATATGCTTTTATAGTAGATATGGATTTTCATTCCCCAGAAATCGTTGAGCAACAAGAAATCTATAATTCTAAAAATGACCTTCTGGAACATGAATAAGAAGAAACCAACAATGCAGTAGACATACCCATTCATTTCAAACAACAATATGAGCAGTATCAAGAGTGTTTTTTTGCTGTTTATGGTTGTGAATCACATGACTTTCATGAGTTGTTTCAATGAGGACAGGAGCAACTCAGTCTTGTTTATAATGCAGACCTTACACAACAACAACTTTTTCCTCTCAACTAGTTGGAGGTTTTTCATGAGTTTCATGATCCAATAGCGAGATGGATGTATTCTTATTTTTCCAAAATCTCAAATGTGGTAAGTTTTGGCATGATCATCATTTGCAACCATGAGTACAAGATGCCTCCTAACCTTTTGTTGCATTTATTATACCCTATTTGGATTATTTTAAACACTGACATGCATAGAGTTATGGTTCTAAGTCAAATATTTTCTCGGTTTCATTGGAAATGGAATTACACATGATTGAGTTGGTTTTCAACTTAATGGAGTAGGTAGTAGGAGAACAAGCGCATAGTTCGAGAAGTGTGTTGGTTTTCAGTAGCTTGTTTCAATAAGAGACTCCATAGACCGACAAAGGCACTGGGGTTTAGCTATAGTTTATAGGTTCAATAAAGACTCCATAGCCCAACAAAGCCACTAGGTTTTAGATGCAATTTCAAGTTTCAATAAAGACTCCATATCCCAACAAAGGAATTGGGGTTATCTTTAGTGTTAGTTTTCAGAGATGCATGGATGGCAGACAGAATAGAGGTAATAGAAGGGAGGTTGGGGAAAGTTATTAAATTCAAAGGCATTGATCTGTTGTTCTTAGCACCTCATAGGGAAGTGTTATCCCCAATTAGAGCCAATGTCATAACCTAGGTCTACAACCCTGCCTCTCCTCTCTCACTTCCCTATGCCTAAATCAAATTTTTCCTCTTTTGGTTGATAAAGTTGGTTTCCCATCTATTCAATAACCTGGTTTTCCTTGTTGGCTTGGTTGACTGATTATTTGAACATAGGTTTTCTTTTTTTATTAAAGGATAAACATATATCGTGATTTGGTTTGAATTACTTGTCATCTTGTTTTCCTTTAATTGATCTTATAGTAGGTCAGTCAAATATGTTGTATGGACATGGCAAAACCATTAGAAAAAATGCAACATTCAGAGAAGTCCATTTCGGGATTGAAATACAAGAGAACAGATAGGTTCAATTTTCAACGATGGAGATCCCATGTATAGTTAAGATTAATGGCTCTTGTGCATTCAAAGTTTCAAAGTTGCGTGAGGACTAATGACCAGACCGAAGTCCCAAAGTGATGAGAGACTACCACATCAATAGGGAGAAAGTTTCTTTCGGGATATATTCATGCCTCAAATTCAAAATCTTCCAAAGCCCGAAGTGTCGAAGTGATGAGAGACTGACACGTCAAATAGGAGAAAGTAACATCGAGAGATATTTATGCCTCACATTCAAAAGATACCGAACTCCGAAATCCCAAAGTGACAAGAGTCTACCACGTAAACCGGGAGAAAATTACTTCGGGATATTTTTATTCTTTACATCCCGAAGTCCCAAAGTGTCGAAAGCCCGAAGTCCTAAAGTGACGAGAGACTACCATGTCAACCAGGAGAAAGTTACTTCGAGAGATTCCCATGATTTACATCCCGATCTCCCGAAGCTCGAAGTCTTGAAGTGATGAGAGACTACCACGTCAACTCATAGAAAGTCACTTCAGGAGATATTTATGCTCGACTTTCAAAAGTGTTGGCCCTCGACCAAGTTTTGAGGAAACCTTTATCAGAGTTGGCCCACTTTTGTACTTCGACACATTGGTCGAGGAAAGAGCACCGAGGTAGAGATGAGATCATGAATATCACTTATTTTGTAGGCTATGTGGACCCAGTAAGGGGTTCTTTAGGGTTTTTGTAATGGGTTATGGGATGTTGGCCCATGGGGTTTTCCCATGTTTGGGCCTATTGTAAGGGTTTGTAAAATTATAAATAAAAGAAGAATGTATGGCAAAAGTAATTTTTGAGTACTTTTTGGAGCTAAGTGAAAGTGTTCTAAGTGCCTTTGTGAAAGGGAATGTATGTGTGTTAAGGCTATGTGCTTGATAGAGAGTTGGCTCTGTGCCTTGACCTAGTTTTGGAAGGAGGATTTGGTGCTTAGTGTGTAGATCTCTTATTTGGTGTGAATATCGAATCTGTGGCTTAGTGAATAGGAGTAACTAAATTTAATATATTGATGAATAATAAAGAGTTGAAGCGATTGGTGGACGTGGCCCTACACTGGGGTGAACCATGTACATCTGGTGTCTTATGGTTTTCTTTGTGCAACGATTATATCTATTATATTTTTTTTAGTGCTTAGATTAGATGTGTAATGAATATGTATGTGTTTCTTAAGTGCATTGCTTATGTTAGAATGTTGGATCTGATTCAGAGTGTTAAGTGCTAAGTGGTTTAAGTGCTTGATATTTATTGTTACTGCACTATATCTATCATAAATATGTTATGCAATGTTCATAAGGTGAATAAACTAATGCATGTCACTTCCTAGATTTATGAGAAAACCATGTGAAGTGTTATTAGCACAGACCTTTGTTCCATCTCGGTTGAGACTTCTCCTTCCTTGTAGGTGTTGTCGAAAGGGATTATAGTTGGGGTTTTGTCGGTGCGTTGTTAAGCATTGAACCCTGGGCCTTCTCCTGTGCCAACAAATGGTTCTGCTATCAGGAATTGAAACTATGATTGTTGGGAACTGAAGTAAAGAAAAGAGAATATTTGTGCATAGATCTGTTGATGAAGTGCACAACACTCTACTTTAATTGAGAATCTTTGTGCTAACAAATAAATCTATTATGAATAAATATGTAAGATCTGAAAAGCGGTAAAGCTTTGTTCTTTGACAAGAGTAAGATAAGTGAAAATTTTGTTAGAATATAATGGATGTGCTCATTTTACCATCAACAATATCACTATTGTCACCCGACCTTACGCCGAATCCACCCTATGAGCACCTTAACCTTGATGGAGAATTACTCCAGAAGAAAACCCTAGGCTAGATATCCAAACCAAGGGTAGTGCACCTTTCCCCAAGGATAGCGCACTAAACAAGAGCTCATCATATAGTCCAAACCATAATCAAGAGATATTCCAAGCCAAAACAAAATTTGCTAGCTGCAACAACATATCTCCTCCAGACTTAAGCACAAAACTGCCCATCTGTAGTGCGCACAAGTGTGCTCTATAGTTCTTAGAATATTGTCCAGAATGAAAACTAGACTCCTATATTTATACTAAATCTGGAAGACTGCCAGGGTCGACTTCTCATTTTGGGTACTAATTCTTTGGTATATAATATTTCTTCTACCCGAATTCTTCTCTTGGAGGCTAATAACCTAATATAAGTTATCCTCTTGAGCTGACTTGTCTTCTAGGGCTATTAGCTAAATCATTAGGATTTCTTCTTTCTTCCCAGAATATTCTATTCTTGTTAGGTTTACATGTGGAGGTAAATACCTCCTGCAACTACCATAATATCAATATTCCCTCCTAGCTAGGGAGGTATTATAGGTAATGGTCTTGATTACAAACATAACATTCACTCCATTGCATCAACATAGTTGTATAGACTATCTCATGACTAGATCATGAGCACCATGATCACCATCAGTGTCATCAGTTGCATCATCTCTTGAAACCATACTCCATATGAGTATTTAGACATGATGTTGGATGAGTCACTCACTCCATAGAGTGACACAAGAACCATTCTTCTAATCTGGACACATGTCCTAGAAGAGTAAATGTCCTAGACCATTTTCCATCTGGGAAATATCTGTCCATTAATCATCCATCTAGCTAATAATCATTTCCATCACTATTGATAGTCTTCAAGGAAATCATAACAATATCATTCAATAGAACACAATTATGTTTATCCATAGTAGTACACAACCAAAATCTAGTTGTACACTACCAGACCAAGTAGCACACAGATACTTGATCAATGACATATAATCATAATCAATGGAACACATCCACCACAGTAGCATGCATATATTTTCCAGAGACATACAGTCTCCATAAAAATCATCTGATATCAATCTGCACAAAAAACATTGTTATGATATAAATCGAATCATTTGGGCCATTCTTCCACTAACATCTGTGAGATATGGAATAGAATCCACCCTTAGAAAGTCAAACATCAATGAATATCTATATGGACTATTCTTCTCAATAAAGGAAGAATAACTGTCTTGATTTTTTAGCCTGGACCATTCTCCACCCTAGGCCATTCCTCCGACACTAAACAAAGTGTAACTTGGAGAGAATGAGTCTACCCTAAGGAATGCATGTCCCTAATTGTTGAACCTGTACCATTCCCCACCCTAGGCCATTCCTCTGGCACTAAAAAAAGTGCAACTTGGAGAGAATGAGTCTTCCCTAAGGAATGATTATTCAGATCATTTCTAAAGGAAATTACTGTCCTGCACCAACCTCCAAAACATACCATTCCCCATGTTAACCATAATGGGAAATCACTGTCCGGAGAGGCGAGCAAGTCTTCTTGAGTAACCCTCAAGAAGAGAGACTACCTTAGAACATTCCCCATGTTAACCACAATTGAAAATCGTTGTCTATGGTAAATCATCAATCCATCAAACCATTTTCATTCCAAAAATGACCATTCGATCTGGACCATTTTTTCGAACTGGAAAATGTTTGTTCATCAGAAATCTCAAACCACTTTCCAAACTGGAAAGGAACTTCTCATCTTGGACCATTTTTCGAACTGAAGAATGATTGTCCATAAATCAATACACATTAGTGATGCCTCCCAACCTGGGATTCATCTCTTCCTTTTTCAATATGGAAGTTGTCTCCATGAGCTCGAACTTAAGTATGCAAACTCTTCTATCTTGGATAGAGGCTTTACCAAAATGTCTTCTTATCTGCTCATCTATTGAGATATATATTTGAGAACCAATTTCTTCTTTTTGGAGTTCATCATGGAGAGTTTAATGCTTGATCTCAATGTACTTTGGTCTTTTTGGAACACTGGTTTTCTATGAAGGCTTCATATATCTCTAATCAATATAGTGCGTTATTATTGGATTCATCTTTTGTTCCCCATTAACTCATAACATCGTGTCAAGGCTCAAAATAGAACATATCCATGTGGAACTTCTTCTGTCATCATGAGATATTTGTCATCGATTGGAAATCCATCATCCTAATCTTCTGAAAGTATTCACCACGCTTTTGCTGTGTATTGGAGGTTCTCCACCAAGTTGTATTCTTCCATCTTCATACAAGGGTCTCTTTCTGGTATACCTCAAATCATTGAAATTGCTCTACATACTCTCTTTGTTCAATTATTTTGGAGAACATTCTTTTCATTCATCTAATGTCAATTCCAACCTATGGATATTGTGGGTGATATAATGGCTCATGTAGAGATATATCTAGTTTACTGGAACAAGTAATCATCATAGTCTTCTCCCTCCATCTGGAATAACCTCTAGTTATGGATGTTGCAACGATTACATTGATAAGTCTTTCATACACTGTTCTTCATGAAAAAATTTAGTACCTCTTCTTGATTTCTTTTAGTGAGTTCATATCAGGATGGTAATCTTATGATTCTCGATACAATGACTGGTTGTTCTGGCTCTTCTTTCTTTCTTGGAATCTTCATGTTCTTCCTCATGTTTCTCTTTAGATATTAGGTCCATGTAGTTTTCTATAGATTCCATGCTCTGAAGATTCCAGCTTCTTCCTTTCATAGTAGGATCATGGATGTGGATGGATAACAAGGGATACTTTAAGGCTTCTTTTCGAAGAAGACTTCTTCTAAGGTCAAACTGAACACGTACTTCTTTTCATGGCTACTACCATGGATATACTTTATCATCTTCAATGGATCATAGGGTTAGCTCCCTCCTAATCCTTGCTTCATGTATGAATGCATGCTCTTCTTTTGGTAATATATAATCGGTTCCCTCCATCTAGGAGATTCCACGCTTCTGTCTGCATCCTTATTTCCTTTTGCAAGGTGTTATAGATATTTTTCCAATTTCCTCTTGATTGTCGACTTCTTTCTGTCTTTAATTCTTCTAGGTTTCTTTCTGATTTTGTCTTATGCTGCAAATTGTATTATAGTCATAGTGATATAATTCCTTATCTTGTTGTTCTTCCATAAGTATAGTTTCTCTTTGAACATATTATTTTATAAGAAATAGATATGCAAGATATGTACCGAAAAATATGGTATGTACAAGAACTATAAAGAGTATTGTTACTTTGTCTTAGAAGAACAAGTTTGTTTTGTCCTGCTTGGATTTCTTTGAGGGTTCCCTTTCTTTGGAAACTGATGCTTCGTGTGTTTCCTTCATTTTATTTAACTTGGGACAATGATTCTTGTAGTGACCATACTTTTGACAATTGAAGCATTGTATCCTTGACATATCTTTCTCTTGATTTGTTTTTCTTCCTGGAGCCAAACTTCTTTTTGTTCCTGAAATCCTTGAACCTTGTTGTGAAGGCCTGATCATCTTACTTCTTTTGGGGTTTTTCTTTTGCACTGATCCTTGATTCCTCTTGAGAAAAACAAGTCCAAAGTTTTTCAAATGTAGGATACTCCTTCTTTGTGTTCATGCTTGCGACAAATGCATCCCATGTCTTGGGAAGACCATTGAGTGTTATGTTTACCAATTCATTTTCTGAAATGATCTTTTCAATAGCTTGTAGTTGATCTCTTAACTGAGATATTATCGCAATGTATGATGTTATGCTGTCATCATCACTCATATTCATGTCACGGAGCTCGTTCTTCAGACTCATAACTTGTCCAATGTTTTTGATCGAGAGGATATTTGTTAGGGCATCGTACATCTTCTTCGATGAGTCAATATGGGAGATGTAGTGTATCAAGTGGTCTTTTATAGAGTCCACTGTGATACTCATGGAATTCATTTCACTATCTTTGAACTTCTCGATAACTGCAACGTTTTGCAATTACTTCTCTTTTCCTTCTTCAAACTCTGGTTCCACGATCTTTCCTTTCATGATATCCAACACTTTATTCTTGGCAAGGATTAAGTCAATGCTTTTCTTCCATGCTTTGAAGTTAGAATCTCCATCTAACTTGTTTTTTGACTTCATAGAGTAAGTCATGGATGCTTTGACTTGGTCAACCCTAGATTTGACCAAAAACTTAAACTTGATGTCTTGGCTTGTTGAAAGTACTAGGAGATGATCTAGGATAGGGCACACTGGTCTATTTGAAAATTAGGTCAATCTCTTCACTTAAGGTGCCTCAATGAGAGGGTTAGGGTTTCTACAACTGCACCTGCTAGTAACCCTAGTGGAAGTTCTTTGCTGACTGCTCCTGCTAGAAACCCTAGCGGTAGTTCTTCAATGAGCTTAATATCCTTATGGATATTCTCCCTTCAAATGGTTAGACTGAATGAAGGAGGTGTGGGCCCATAACCTATTAGAATATAATGGATGTGTTTGTTTTACCATCGACAATATCACTATTGTCACCCAACCATAGGCTGAAGCCACCCTTCGAGCGCCTTAATCTTGATGGAGAATTACTCCAGAAGCAAACCCTAGGCTAGATATCCAAACAAAGGGTAGCGTACATTTCCCGAAGGATAGTGCACCAAACAAAAGCTGATCATATAGTCCAAACCATAATCAAGAGATAGTCCAAGCCAAAATGAAATCTGCTAGCTGCAACAAAATCTCTCCTCCAGACTTATGCACAAAACTACCCAACTGCAGTGCTCACAAGTGTGCTCTGTAGTTCTGAGAATACTGGCCAGAATGAAGACTGGCCTCCTATATTTATACTAAATCTGGAAGACTTCCAGGGCAGAATTGTAACAACCCTGGTTAAGTATTTGCATAGGGATTATTAAGTATAGTTAATTAGATAATTAATTGTCCTAATATTGTTTTAGTTAAACAATGATTAGTATTAATAATATTAATTATTTATTTATTTATTTATTAATTGTTATAATTGATTAATTGATTGATTAATTAATTAATTGATTACTTAACACATTCAATGATTTAGGTAAAGCATTAAGGGGCTTAATAACTTTACTTTAATCATTATGAAACTTTACGTATGACAGGTTAAGGATGAGATAATAAAGGAAAGGATAAGATAATAAAGGAGGGGATAAGTTAATAATGGAGAGGATAAGGTAATAATGGAGAGGATAAGGTAATTAATGGAGGATAGGGAGTTGGTGAATGAGGGGGGAGATATGATGGGGAAGAGTCCTATGGGAGAGGATTATGAAATATTGGGGGGGGAGAACATTATCAAGAGGGAGGTCTGTATTTATGAAAACGATTGGGGGGATATCTTTCTGGTTTTGAGGAGTTTGGTTTTGGGGGGTTTGGTGAACCATTGCAGGGGGCACCGGGTTGTTGGGGGTTTTGGGCATGGGGGACGGGATTCCTTATGGTATCCTGGATCTAGGGAGCCTAACAGGCTGCTCTTAGCTGGCTGGGTGGTTAGTTGGTTTGGGCAGGGTTTGGTCAAAGAAATGGAAAAGCAGTAGGCTGGACAAAGTAGTAGAGAGGACAACCAAATCAACGGGAATTAGCATTAGGAAGAGGTATTTTTAATTATGAATCTGCAGGGTTATGTGGATGATTAGGAAATTTTTTTCATGATGTGGATAAATTTAATTTTATGTTGAATATTATACGATGATTAATGAATTTCTTATGAATTGAAAGAAATTCTATGTTTAATTGTATGAAAATTTTAGTCTTAATTAATTGAGGTCCCTACACATGGTATTAGAGCCCTGGTTCAACATCTGGAGCCAAGGGCCTACCTACCCACCCAGAAATTTAGACAAACCCCACCCAGATATTTAAACAACCCTAAAACCCTTTAATTAGGTATAAATATAAGCTCCAAGCTCCAGCTCCACCTAACCTGCAAGCAATACCCAAAAATAAATGTCAGACACATGAAACAAAAGGCACTTGTTCTATTAATTTTCCCCTTTGAAAAACCTGCTAACAATAGAAAATTTAAACTTTGAGAATAATTATGGCAATTCCACTGTTCAATAGGTACAATGGCTACCAGACAAATATTTGAAATAATTCTTCTTATATGTTGTCCTATAAAGGAAGTAGAAGAAAGCACTACTTAAAAGTTTCGAGTCATAAAGTTCCAATAAACATAGATGCAGAACAGTTGTCAATTTCAGTAAATGGAAACATTGACAAGGAAAGATGCATTGACGACTTGGTGTAGCTCCTTACCTATAAGGAAATCTAAAAGGACATGTCGCGGGCTTGAAAAATAGAACATTGCAAGACAAATTTCTTGATTTGAATATTGTATTGTTGAGAACTATATAGATAGGGAAAATTGACTTGTAAGTAATCCTTATGTACAACTTAAAAAAAATAAAATATTAGCCTATATATAATCGATGTCACATATAATGTAAGCACTGACACCAAGAGCCAAGTAGAAAACAAAGTTTTGAGCATTAATTCACAAGGCATCAAGGATAGAACCCAGTGAAAATTCCATTCACCACGCGTCAAATCCAGTACACACCGAAGAGAATGCCCATGCACCGAGACACGGGGAGGAGTCGCAGGCAACAAAGCCCATTATATCATATGAGATAAGTCCTCACACAAACCAACCTCACGAGACCATGCCATGACCAGACCAGCACAAAGCCACGGCCGAGGAGCCGCGTGATGCACACACGGGAAACAAAAAAAAAACAACAACAACCAAGAACCTGCCACGCAGCCTAACAACCAAGCACCTACCATACAACACATCACAATCCAATGAAAAATACCAGTGTGAAACCATCGAAGGGACGAGCCCACAAAGGATGTAAAGTTTAGAAATTAAAAAGAAAAAACAATTATTACAACAACAGTCTCATCACCTAAAATCCAAATTAATATCTTTAAAGTTCTAATGCAAAAGAATACCTAAAATATGAGAGTTTGATAAATTCTTGTTTGCTTTTTTGCTTTATATTCCTCATAGAAAGTATCAATGACGACAATGTAAGCTCTAAAACTTCTAGGGAGCCCACTCATATGATGGAATCAATATTCAATTGAAATAAATTGCTATGCCATGATACAGATATTGGTAATATAGTGCGTACTTAGAACAACATTTCTAGTTAGTTTGAAAATTCAAAATTCTTCACTAGTATACCCATTTTTTCAAGTAACATAAGCTATTCTCAAGGTTACATGCTTTATGGGTGTGTATTGGAATCGCCAGAAGTATTAGGTACAACTGCGGAAACTTACCTGAATTTAGGATTCATGGTTGAGACAATAATAGGTATGCATTTTTATAAAAATACATATATTTCTAAGGAATATACATGCAAATTTAGGAAGATGTATGTGCTACATCGAGGATATAAACAAGAGTGATTACTATGATTCCAGTAATATGCAATATCCCTTCTTAGCTAGGAAACAATACTACAGGCGTGGCCCCTTGTTACTCTCCCGGAATTATAATTATGGTGCAGTTGGGGATTACCTAGGATCAATCTGCTCAATAACCCTGAAATGGTGGCTCGGGATGGCTTAACTTCATGGAATATTGTGCTCTAGTTTTGGAATGTGAACAATAATTTCCACACTGCTATTACATCCGGTCAAGGATTCAGGGAAACCATTCAAGAAATCAACAGAGCGATAGAATGCAATGGTGGAAACACCGACCAAGTTAATGATCGCATCAGTCACTACACCAACTATTGCATTCAGTTTGGTGTAGACCTAGGAAGCAACCTTAGTTGTTACCAATAATGAGCCAGGGCCTCTTTATCTCCATTAAAATAGTTCAAAATAACTAATAAAATTATAGAGGCTAATTACCATCTATAGATATTAACAATTAATAGTGATAGAGGCTAATAATTACCATTACTAGTATTAGCAGAGCAGAGAAGGGTTCAAGTCATGTGATATGTACAATGACACAAAATTCATCAACCCTTATAGAACATATTTGGCATAGTCACAGGCCCAGATTTGTTTTTTTGGCTTGAATCAAAACTATGATCTTTTGCACTCTGGACAAAACTCTATAATCAAAGAAGATAAAAAATAATAATAATAATAATAAA
>JZKD02S1860457.1:877265-897081 GCA_000966675.3 Picea glauca | reverse complement strand
CACCAGGTTGCTGGGGGTTTTGCGCACGGGGGATAGGATTCCTTACGGTACCATGGAGCTAGGGAGTCAGATAGGCTTCTCCTAGCTAGCTAGGTGGTTAGTCAGTTTGGGTAGGGTTTGGTCAAAGCAGTGGGAAAAGTAACAGGTTGGACAGAGCAATAGAGAGGACAACCAGATCAGTGGGAATTAGCATCAGGCAGAGGTATTTTTAATTATGAATTTGTTCGGTTATGTGGATGATTAGGAAATTTATTTTATGCTGTGGATAAATTTAATTTTCTGCTGAATATTCTACGATGATTAATGAATTGCTTATGAATTGAAATTTTTTTTATGTTTAATTGTATGAAATTTTTAGGCTTAATTAATTGAGGTCCCTACACGAATTCTCATTTTGGCTACTAATTCTTTGGTATATAATATTTCTTCTATCTGACTTCTTCTCTAGGAGGCTAATAACCTAATACAAGCTATCCTCTTGAGCCAAATTTTATTTTAGGGTTATTAACCAACTCATTAGGGTTTCTTCTTGCTTCCCAAAATATTTTATTCTTGTTAGGTTTACACGTGGAGGTAAATACCTCCCGCAACTACAATAATATCAACAAATGTTTGTTTCGAAAGCATGAACCTAAGTACGTTTAATAGATTTTTTCCTATTCTGAAGGCTAGGGCGTAGTTGAAAGAAATAATCAATTTGAGTAAATTTAATGGAAATGAAGAAAGATATGTTATTACTATGCATAGAAAATTGTTTTGGACTAACAAGTGGATGTAGGAACCTAGAATTGTTTTTTGCAAATTGCAGGTCCGATACTATGATCCTAAAGGAAGTGTGTAGTACAAAAAAAGTTGGGGAACATTTAAAAGAAAAATGGGATTGACATTGTGTTATAACTGCAAAATACCGGGACTTCTTACTAAGGAATGCCCTGGCGCAGGTCCTATTTGTCTTTGTTATAAGATTGTTGGTCATGAGGTTGAGGATTCTCCAAAGATGATTGATAAAGTCGAAAGGATGAACATGAGACAAGAAAACTATGAAGGGAGTCAAGAGACTAGGGGCATGTTAAAGAGTCATAAAAAGAAAAAACCATAGGAAGTTCATATTACATTAGTTCAATTGAAAGAAATGATGGATGTTCACAAAGATGTCAGTTTACTTGAGATCTTGAAAGTAAAACAACGCATAAGTGAAAGAATAGAAGACTTCGACATAGACTATGTCTTGGATGAAGAAACACCAGTGAATATTATGAAAGAAGAAACTTGGAAAATTTTGGGAAAGCCTACTATGGTACCTTCAATAGGAAGGATAGGCTTGTTTAAGGGAAAGATGATAAGCCTACGTGGAATAATTACTAATGTACCTATTATTATTTAGGGAACATTGACTGAATAAGAATTTGAGGTCGTTAAGTTTATTGGGGACAACACCCCTTTCCCACTTTTACTAGGTAAGACTTGGATTGAGAAGGATCAAATCAGAAGGAAAGTAGAGGAAGAAGCTACATCAAAGAAAAAGAAAGAACTAAGGGATTTCATAGCTACAAAAATAGACTGACTAATAGAAGAATGAGAGGATAAGTCGAAGCAACAGAAAAAAGTAACAACATAGGAGGGACATAAGGCAAGAGAATCAACTGTCAAGGTTGAAAGAATGAAAGAAGGCTTGAGAAACCTATCTATGTCCACTCAGGATGTGTTAAGAAAATGTATATTAACTTTAGACCCTTTGAGGGAACCTCAACAGTGTGAAGCCACTCCGCTAGGAGAAAATAAGAATAAGAATAGAAAGAGGATTCCAAAAACAAGGAAGAAGGGAAGGAAGCACAATACAAAGAAAGCTAATTTGGAAAATCTACACGAAGCTACAAAGACTATATGGAAGACTTCACATATTGGAACCTCATAGGAGGCAGGTTTGAAGGATTTGAACTTCACTAGAACAACAAGACCGCACAGAATGGGATTTTTCCCTAGCGAAGTTATATGACCATTGGAGGCACCCCATCCATTAGAAAGACACTCCAAAATGGTTAGAAAACACATTTATGGGTCGACAGATAGATTTTGGGACATTGATACCACACTATAATGGAGATATTTACATTGATGAAGGAATTTTCTAGCCATTGGAAGATCTATTACGATAACCTGATTATTTAATTCATCGGTCGCTGTGCAAGGACCACTTTTTTCTACCCGTGATTGACTGAGCTAAACAGAGAATTTTCCAAGTGTCAAGCTATGTTATCTGAAACTAGACCTCATCATCCATTTGTCTACCCCACCTGTCCTTTCTTCTACCCTAGCTGTCCATTCTTCTACCTCAACCTGTCTATTTAAAAGTTAGAATGTCGAGTGAACCAAGTTAATTAGAGAATTCTATTGAGGAGGTCCTTAAGAAGTTGATGGCTGACATATCGATATTTGAAGGTGTCCAGGCATCTTCGACTAGGGGACTGCAGACTTCCCCTTCTACTGAACATCGTTCTGGTTGTGTCAACCTCGGAACTGAACAGTGAAGTAAGGATCACGATGATCTGGATAATGAAAACTAGATTTCATGTATCCTACCCGAGTATATCCCACCTTTGGCTGGTGTCGTTGACCATGACAACATTCCCCGAGATTATGAGTACATTGTGTTTACTGCATACATTCTGAAAGGAATATGTGTAGTCGGGAGTTAGTTAGGACAAATCCCACTAATGAAGAACAACGACTTCAACTTAGGTGACCAGAAGAACTATGCCATGTTGGAACCCCAACGCTATCTGTTATGAACATAAATATACATATAAAATAGATATTCATAACATAATAATTAATTAATAAATAATTATTAATAATAATGAAAGGTCATGTCTCAAAGGACATGACTATTGGTTAAGGGAACCCCTATGTGGGTATATAAATGAGCCCTCATTCTCAATTGTAATGATCTTACTATTCATTCTTATTACATATATATTTGTCCATATGGATTTGATAACTATATTCCATATATTTTGGATTGTTTGTGCATGAAGAACTTTGTTCATCTCATTTCGTATCAGAGGTAAGTTTTGATCCGGCCTTTGGCCACACTCAAGTATTTTCAGAATTTTTTCAGAATTCTTGGTCTTTGATCAAGGTTAGGCCTTTGGCCATACAAGCTTCTAGCCACACCAATAAAAACAAAATAAAAAAATTCAGAGTTTCTCTAATTGTCTAGGTCTGTGACCACAATAGGCCACTGGCCATTAAAATAAAATTCAGAATTTCATTTTTAACTCATGAAAAGATCATTCTGCTACAAGATTGTTGTAGATGAAATAAAAATAAATTAGAACATAAAGAGAAGGAAAAAATCAATTTCAATAAATAATGTTCTGGTACAAAAACATTTAAAAAAATACATCAGTTATACAAGTGTCAAACCTTACAAACATACATGCACAAATAGTTGTCCGTACAACAATTCATTAGTTGCAAGTCATACCATTTTGATTCAAGATTATAGTTCATTAGATTTGTTGTTTATGTACAGCTATTGGTTATAATTGAGTGAATTGATACATTGTATAGATCCACGTAAGTTTCCATCAATACAACACATAAATGGTTGACCCATATGATATCCATACAGTTGTGATTAGCGTCTGTACATCAAATTAAACTCCTTATGTACATCCACAACAGCCACATTGTACTGTATGATTTTTATTGTGATCCGTACACCAACCGTTGTAGTACCTTTTGTTGTTCTGTACCAATCGTCATACAATTTATCAGTAGCCGCATTTGTACCTTCCATTGCCAATTCGTCCAATTAAATTGAAAATTTTGTATGTTGTGTCCCTACGTCCGATTAACAATGATTTGTTAAGGTAAAGGTTAATGATTATTCACACATTTTTTAAATAACGTATTAAAAGAAAGGGGTTACAAAAGGTTCTTATATATATATAAGTGATAAAGTAATTTCTCATATCCACAAAGCTTCTTATAAGTTTTAAGAGCCAGCCTTATATCATAAAGGTAGCAAGGTTATTTAAAAGGGTTTTGATTAAGCTTCAAAAGGAAGTAATAAAAATAAGTCAAATACATATTATTTGATAAAAAAGTAAAATTACTTTTGAAAAAGTGAACAAAAGGATATTTCAAATATTAAAGAGTAATCACTTTTATACAAATATTAAAAGGAAAAGTATGTTTATACTTTATTATTACGGTGTAATAATAAAAAGAAAAAAGTATTTTATAAGATATTTCTTTATAAGTGAAATGAGTATAAGGAAAATGAATTTTTCTAAAAATGATTGAAGAAATATTTAAAAATATTTAATTATTCATTTTATCTATTAAAAATAAATTATTATGGAAAAATATCAACATAATTCAGAAATACAATCATGGATACTGGAAGGAGAAATAGAACATTATGAAGCGAGCAATAACAAATTACAGTTTGAAATTGAGAAGGGAAAATATTTTAATGGGTTAACATAGAAAGATAATCGTTACTTCAAAGAGAGTATTTGAGAACTCATTGCACAAAATGAAGAACTAAAGAAAAAAATACAAAAAATGGACCAAGACTTACTAGAACAAGATGAAGAAATATTACAATTAAAAAATCATAGTGAAAAACTTCTTACTCAAATTAAGAAGTCAAGGGATACAAAACAACGTGTCGAGGAGATGGAGCAAGAGAATCAAGATCTCGGGAAGAAATTATCAAGAAATGATGAAGAAGCTTCTCGTTTGAAGAACCTTAATAAAAATTCACTTGAACTAATTAAAAAGATGAAAGATGAAAAGCCAGAGAATTGAAATATTATAAATAAAGTCAGAAAATTAGAAGATGAAGAAGAAATTTCACGTCTAAGGGTTCATAATAAAAATTGATTAACTCAGATTAAAATGTTGAAGCATGATAAGAAGACTTTACAAGAAAAGATAGATCACAAAACATCAATAGTCGATAAAGAGATGATGATTGAACCTATGGACCTAAAGAAGTCTTTAGATCTAAAAGTCATAATTTTGGATAAAGGAATTAATATAGAACCAATCAACCTTACAACTCAAAAGGATGTGAATCCAACTGATGTAAAGAGGTCTTCAAATTTCGAAGAAGAAACAATCTAGGGATATGAAGAAAACTCAATTCCAAAAGTTAGTCAACAAAAAGCTACAAGTATAAGAAGTAAGGATCGAGTTTCAAGGATGCCTTATCAACATCCTAATCACAAAAGTCGATACTTTAGCCAATCATTGTATCAAAATAAACAAATGACCGATATGCCAAATAATATTACTTCCACCACAAGTGCGGGTCAAAATAGAAGCGATCATGGGAGTAGAAATGTATCAAGTTCTTTGCTGTAAATCTGTTGAACCTACACAAAATAGATCTAGCTAGAAAATAATACACATTTGCAGAGAGAAATTGAGAAAGAGGAAGCAAGATAGAAAGAATGGAAGAATTCTCATTAACCATATTCCACACTCAAAGAGTGAATAATTTACAATAGATATAGGATACATGATTAACTAATGAGCCATAATGGTATTCTAGAGTGATTTGGACACACACCAACAGTTACAGGAGTGGACGGTCACCTAGTCTAGTCTCTCAAGCAGTTACGGGAGTGAACTACCACCTAGCTGAGTTAACTAGTCAACTAGTATTCAGTTAATTGACTGAACAAAGAGTAGTGAGTTGGTAATGATCCCAATGTTACATGGTGACAAAACCAATGCAACATCTAAGCTCAAATCAACTAGCCAAACTGAAGAGTCAACTGAAAGAGAATATTCTCCCCTAAAATATAGGAGACTGGATAGCGACTAATTATGACTAATAAACAAGGAATAACCTTAGGAAAAATAAATCCTAGGTGTGTGTGAAGTAACTCCAACACCCCCCCTGAACATCACTATGGTGAAAATAAAGAATGGGTCCCGGTTACGAGGCTATGTTAGGTACCCAAATACAAAAGATACACTGAACTAAACGAGGAAAGAGGGAAAAACTCATGGGAACAAACCCCCCCCCTCAAATTACAATGCATAAAATAGAAAATGGTAAGGAAAAATGGCAGTTACTAAGCAACCATGTCCTTCACTCCAAGAAGACCTCACAATTGTGCAAGTTTGTGCTCTTTGAAGATTTTGCTGAAGATGTAGATGTTTGTACAGATCTGATGAAGTATATGCATCATTGATATTTCCACACATATCCACTTTATCTTCTTCTAATGAATAATATCCAAATAAATTTTGGATGAAATTTTGAAAACCGTGCGGCCATTTGCAGAAAAATACTGAAATTTTGTTGATTTTAAAACGATCATAACTTCACTTTCCGGACTCCGTTTCAGATGATTTTTTTTTTTGAAACTGGATATTTTTCCAAGAGGAATTAAAATATCCAATATTTTTCTACAAATATTTCTCAAACAATATCAGAATTGAGTCATATGTGCACGGATCCATTTTTTACTCCTGATATGCATGCATGGTGCATGCAAAAGTGTCTACATGTGACTCCTGAGATGCATGCCATATATCTTCTATATGAATTTCAGAAAACAAATATGAAATGGAGTAGACATCATCTTCAATTATTGAAATACAAATTTCTTCAAATACTTTTGTAGAACACTCTTCATAATAAGAGGCTTGATCTTCTGATGGCTTCTCTTCTAGCTCTATCTGTTCGACCTCCTGCATGAAATCTTCACAATATTCTTTAGTCCCAAATAGAACCTCCAATATGGTCCATAATTCATTTGGAGTTAATCCTTGTGATTCTTCATATACTTGATGGAAAAGTTCGAGAAAAACAAACATGCCCATACTTCCTATGGCCATATCTTGTCTATTGAGAAAGTCATTTTTCACATTGACAGAATCAGGATCTACTTCCATTTCCATGGTTATTTGGTACAATCCTCTACATCTAAGATGAAGAATAATTTTTGGCTTCCATTCCAGATAGTTATGAGGTGTGAGAAGTATTTCCGGCGAATAATCCATCTTTTTGTTTTCTTCAATCTTTTGTACCTGCAAAAACATTTGGTGTATCTTTTTCTTAGCATTCCATTGGCTCTAATACCATGTAAATGTGTTGAAACTGCACAGAATAGATCTATCTAGAAAATAGTACACACATTTGCAGAGTGAAATTGAGAAAGAAGAAGTAAGATAGAAACAATGGAAGAATTCTCATTAATCATATTCCACACTCAAAGAGTGAATACTTTACAATTGATATAGGATACATGAGTAAATAATGAGCCATAATGGTGTTCTAGAGTGATCTGGACACACACCAATAGTTACAGGAGTGAATTGTCACCTAATCTAGTCTCTTAGGTAGTTACGAGAGTGAACTGCCACCTAGTTGAGTTAACTAGTCAACTAGTCTTCAATTAATTGACTGAACAAAGAGTAGTGAGTTGGTGATGATCCCAATGTTGCATGGTCACAAAACCAATGCAAAATTTAAACTCAAATCAACTAGTCAAACTAAAGTGTCAACTGAAAGAGAATATTCTCCAAGCGGAATATTCTCCCATAAAATATAGGATACTGGATAATGACTAATTATGACTAATAAACAAGGAATAACCTTAGGAAAAATAAATCCTAGGTGTGTGTGAAGTAACTCCAACATTTCCAAGAACCCTATAAAAGACCAAATCCACAGAATATTGAATTAGGATGGGCAGACTCCTTTACAATTCGAAAGGTGTGCTCAACGTTTAGAATATCCTATCGTCTCAAGTCCTCAACAATTACTAACTCAGTAATGAAGAAGCATGAGACAATAATTACAAGCTAGAGAAATACATAAGTCTTCCATAAAGTATGCTTTGAGGACAAAGCATTTTTAAGGGGAAGGCAATGTTATGAACATAAATATACATATAAAATAGATATTCATAACATAATTATTAATTAATAAATAATTATTATTAATAATGAAAGTTAATGTCTCAAAGGACATGACTATTGGTTAAGGGCACCCCTGCGTGGGTATATAAACAAGCCCTCATTCTCAATTGTAATGATCTTACTATTCATTCTTATTACATATATATTTGTCCATATGGATTTGATTACTATATTCAAGATATTTTGGATTGTTTGTGCCTGATGAACTTTGTTCATCTCATTATCTCATGAAGACAACTGGAAACAAGCCTCACCTCATATCACAGCCATGGATTAAGGAGTTGGCACAATCCACCTTGCTGAATGTGATGAATATCCCACATTTTTTCCACCACCAGGAGGTTAACGCTTGCGTTAGAATCCTCCTGTTGTGCTATCATAGAGGATACCTATGGTTCGACCGAAGGATTATTGTGGATTCGACGTTGATACACTAGATTACATGATTGAGTGTGAAGGGACTTGACAGTCAGCATTTTTATCCAGGTAAGGCTTCATATCATTCCTTGGCACAATGCATCAAGGAATCTTACGAAGAAGTCAAAAAATGGAAGAGAGGTTACAAGGTAGCCTCTATATAGGATGGCACAGTGTGCCTCGCCTTCCAACACATAGCTGGAAATATTGTAAGGAAGAAATTCCCAACACAGGTCACCGTGTTCATTGTGGACCTTCAAAAAAAATGTGTGGAGGGCATGCATATGATCTCAGTGAACTACCTCATCAATGAGTTGGAGAAGGATTGTTGCGAAGCCCAAGATTTTGTATATGAATTACATTAAAGTTGGCTGATCATTTTGATTGCATTTGTCACTTGGAAAATTCCTGAAGTAGCCACCTTCCCAGAGATTGAACCCCCGGAGCCGTTGGCCACTCAATTTTCCACATTGTGGTACACCAACAACATGACTAAGAAATGGCAGTCCAACATTGTGTTTCATGCATACTATCAACAATTAAAGGTTTCCATTGAATCATTTTCATGCATGACACTGCAGAGCCTACACCAGTACAAACCAATAGCAAAGTTCCACGTAGATCCACATTTCATATACATCACTGCGCGCCAAGACAAGAACAAACAAGAGTTACAGTCATACTAAAAGATAAAAAATGAAGACATGGAGTAGATTACAAAGGAGTGGTCAGAGGAGTTTCTTTTACCTGTCGTTGATACAGAACTATCTGACATTGACACCATACGAAGCCCCATAGTCACTCAAGTCGAGCATGTCGAATAGTCCAGTGGGACGACGAAGAAGAAGAAGCAGGAGGAAGTCCATGATATAGAGAGAGAGACAAGGAGGACAATGCTTCTGAAGATAACAGGTCTGGCTCACTCAAAGGAGGAGGAGAAGACGAAGTAGAAGGACAAAGAGGAGGGGATGAAAGAGAAGAATAACAAGGAGGAGGTGAAGCTACATTGTCGGAATACCACCCTACTGGAACAGTCACACCACATAAGAGTACAGTTTCTCCAAAGAAACCTTTAGCAAGGAAGAATACATGTGCTAATAATCCCTAGTTAGAGGCCACGCTCATGAGGACGATATCAGTCTGGTCCACAGAGCTATGGAGGAAGATTTTGAGGACATCTTTCAGAGATATGGAGAGAAGCAGGAGGAGATATATGGAAGGATTGATAGGGAACTGAAGGAAGTACACCAAGATGTTCATTTGGTCCACGCAGTACCCATTTCTCCTCCCTCATTGCAGACTATAGAATTGGGGGATGAACCAACCCAATTGATAAGACTAGTGGATGCAATAGAAGCTCGACTTTAGAGAGTCCAAAAAGAGAAGGAGAAGTCTATAGAATCCTTGAAGAAGGAGAAAGAGGATGTCCTAGCGCAATTAAGAGCAACGCATGACAAGTTAGCATCCTAGGAAAGTGAGAAAGCAGAGCTTTAGGAAAATCTCCAGGAAGGAAACTCTCATCTACAGAGAGAAAATCAACAGTTCCTCATGGGCCTGTTGGCCCTCGACCAAGTTTTGAGGAAACCTTGGTCAAAATTGGCCCACTTTTGGACTTCGACACATTGGTTGAGGAAGGAGCACTCAGGCAGAGCTGATATAATCGATCTCACTTATTTTGTGGGCTATGTGGACCCAGTAATGGGTTCTTTAGGGTTTTTATAATGGGTTATGTGATGTCAGCCCATGGGGTTTTCCCATGTTTCGCCCTATTGTAAGGGTTTGTAAAAGTATAAATAATAGAAGAATGTATGGTAGAAGAAAGTTTTGAGTAATTTTTTGAGCTAAGTGCAAGTGGTCCAAGTGGATTTGTGCAAGGAAATGAATGTGTGTTAAGGCCTTGTGCTTGATAGAGAGCTGGATCCATGACTTGAACTAGTTTTGGAAGGAGGACCTATTGCTCAGTGTGTAGATCTCTTGTCTGGTGTGAAGCTCGACTCTGTGGCTTAGTGCACAGGAGTAACTGAATGTAAGAGATTGATGAATAATAAATATGTGAAGCGGTTGGTGGATGTAGCCCCACACTAGGGTGAACCATGTACATCTGGTGTACTATGGTTGTCTTTGTGCACTGTTATATATGTTATATTTTTCTTAGTTCTTAGATTAGATGTGTAATGAATATGTATGTGTTGCTTAAATCCATTGCTTATGTTAGAATGTTATATCCGATTCAAAGTGATAAGTTCTAAGTGGTTGAAGTGATTTATCTTTGTTGTTGTTGTGCTAGATCTATCTTAGGTATGTTCTATGATGTTCATAAGGTTAATAAACTAACATATGGCACTTCCTAAGCGTTAACAAAATACCCTATGAAGTGTTATTATCACATATATGTGTCCCAACCTGGATAGAAACACTTGTTTTCTATAGCACCCCCTTCTTCTACCTCAGTTGAGACTTCACCTGCCATGCAGGTGTTTTCGAAAGGGTCGGTAGTCAGGGTTTTGTCGGTGTGTTGTTGAGCATTGAACCCTGTGTCTACCCTTGTGCTAACAAAAATATCCAGAGCCCTAAGAAATTTGTGCATTGCTAAATATGGCTAGAGTTGTTCTAATATGGAAGACAGATAGAAATTTAGCATGGGCGCTAAAATAGAAGGGTTTCCCAAATCACAGATTTCAACATGATAGATGACCACACTTCATTGTGGAGATGGAAAATGATTGAACGTTAATCTTCCAGAGTGGTCCCGCAATTGAAACCATGGTATAGCTTGTGAGGTACATGGAAGTTGGTGGTGGATTGTGGGAGTTAGAGTGGTGTGGATCCAAGCCACCCTCGACAACTTCCACAATCACGTGATTATATTCCATCAGGTCACCACGTCACGCCTTGAGATATTCACACTCAACATCCATTTATCTCCAGTGTCCTCCAATAGTGCATGTGCATGCCATGATCAATGCAGAACTGAGCCCTATCACTCTGACCCAGTTTATTCCATAGTCTCATTTCATTCTAGAGAAAACATCAGTCAAGTTTCATTGCTAGTGTTAGTTTTCAATTATTCAGTTCAAGACTTTTTTTTGTTTAAATCATATTAACTGGTCATCTATGTGTGATAAGAACCACTCTTTTTTATTAAGTCAAGTGTGAAGCATACATTGTTGTACTACAACAGTGTTTTAGTTAAGTTAATAAGTCGTTCTACAATTGTTAATGTAGAGTTAAGTATCAGTCCCAGATGGCCGAGAGCCTCTGCAACCCTGATAAATATGCAGTTTCCATATGTTTTGAAGGGGGGGGGGATTTTTTTTGAAAGGATAGAAATACATCAGACTAGTTGGACCCATTATATGCATGTATTAAATCTCTCTACCTGGTGAATATACTCTTGATGACGGTGTTTCATTCAAATCTTCATGTTTTTTTATATTATCTTGAATATAGTTTTTTTATTTGTGAAAAGTACATCTCATTTTCTTTGGATATTGTATAACTTGTCTTTATTGATATGCAACTTGTTAAAATAGTTAATGCTTGGTGAAGATTTTTTTTTACCGCAAACTAAGGGAGAAATTGTGTTTTTGATACATTTTTAATGTCTTGAAATGATATTTTAAGTATTAAAATTCTTATAGCGGATTATTGATTCGGTGGTTTTTTGTTTCCCCTTATTTTGATTATTTCATTTGTATTTCATTTGTGTTCCATTAACCAAGGAAGACCCTCATCCATATCATTTTTCCAACCAAACCATGCTCTTGTCATGGTAGAACCAACCATCTAACCGACCAACCAAAAAATTAAAAATCAACCATTCTAAACTTAAGGTGGTCTAACTTTTCCCTTTAGCAGTCAGGTGGAGACTTTAGGACTAATATCTTCTCACGTCATTGTCGGGGATCGAAGTAATGAAATATATTTCCCTGGGATAACAATGGATATCAGATCTAATATTTGATGGTGAACAAATACCATACACTTTTAAACAACAGATCATTCACCTGGCGACTCCATTGTTAAAGAATCTAGTGGTGGCTTCGCAGCTTTAAGGAGTCATATTTTCATATGGAATCCATCTTGGCTTGGAGGTTTTCTCCTTTTAAATTCTCTATTGTTCCTTGTTTTCCAAATATTGTTCCTACTATAGATGAATGGGATGATTACTTTCCCATATTTAGAGAAAATAAAGATGATAACCCTGGAGATCATTTGTTTGATTTCCATGAAGTCATGCATCAGTTAGGTATACATCATGAGGATGTTTTAATGAAGATGTTAATGTACTCATTATAAGGAGATGCTCGTGAAGATTACTGATCCTTGCTTCCTGCTAGAATATGTTCCCTGAAACAGTTCCATTGAGCATTTAGTGATCATTGTAAAAGGTTTTTTCCAGCTGATTTACTTTGTGAAAACCATTGTGAATAATTTTAATCTTATATCCAACAATCCATTATTAGTTCTTCTATAAGTATAGATGATGGGGACGATAATGCTGAGGAAGAGAAATAAGATTCATTATCAGTTGTATCTTCTTCGTATTCTCTTATACATCATGACAACTTTCAACATTCTTTTAAAACTAGAAATGATGATGAGAAGGAAATAAATGTTGATGTTAAATCCTTAGTTAGTTTGGATTTCCAACAGAATTTTTTTCATCTTTGTGTTCCTCATCCAGCTAACGATAGTCATGACTGTGATCGATTTGTTGCTCAAAAGTTTCATGAATATTTATCACTTATTTTTTATATATTTGAATTTGAACAAACTTCATTTACTAGTTATGAAAAGGAGCAACCAAATCCACATTTCAAATATGATTTTATATTAGATATGGATCTGTATTCCCTAGAAATCGTTGAGCAATAAGAAATATATAAGTCTGAAAATGACCTTCTGGAACATGAACGAGAAAAAAAGAGAAATGCAGTAGACATACCCATTCATTTCAAACAACAAGATGAGAAGTATAAGGAGTGTTTTTCTACCCTTTATGTTTGTGAATCACATGAATTTCATGAGTTGTTTCAACGAGGACAGGAGTAACTCAGTCTTGTTTATAATGGAGATCTTACACAACAACAACTTTGTCCTCTCAACCAGTTGGAGGCTTTTCATGATCTTAAAGATCCAATAGTGAGATGGATGGATTCTTATTTTTCCAAACTATCAAATGTTCTAAGTTTTGGCATGATCATCATTTGCAACCGTAAGTACCATATGCCTGCTAACTTTTTTTCGCATTTGTTATACCCTATTTGGATTATTTTAAACAATGACATGCAAAGAGTTATGGTTCTCAGTCAAATCTTTTCTTGGTTTCATTGGAAATGGAATTACACATGATTGAGTTGGTTTTCAACTGAGTAGAGTAGGTAGTAGGAGAATAAGCTCATAGTTCGAGAATTTAATTTTTAGTTCATAGATTATTTTTCAGTGTGTTCATTTTCAATAGCTTTAGCTCAACATAGGAACTGAAGTTTAGCTGAAATTTTGAGTTTCAATAAAGACTACATAGCCCAACAAATGCATCGGGGTTATCTTCAACGTTAGTTTTCAGAGATGCATTGTTGGCACACAGAACAAAGGTAAGAAAAGGGAGGTGGGGGGAATTTATTAAATTCAAAGGCATTGATATGTTGTTCTTAGCAGCTTGCAGGAAAGTACTATCCCCGATTGGAGCCAATGTTGTAACCTAGGTTTGCGCCCCTACGTCTCCTCTCTCATTTCCCTATGCCTTCATCAATGTTTTCCTCTTCTGGTTCATAAAGTCGGTTTCCTATCTATTCAATAGCTTTATTTTCCTTGTTGTATTGCTCGAATGATTCTTTGTGCAGAGTTTTTCTATTTTTCTTGAAGGATAAACACATATCGTGATTTGGTTCGAATTACTTTTCATCTTGTTTTCCTTTAATTGAGATTACAACAGGTCGGTCAAGTATGTTGTAATCACAGGGAAAAACAATGAGCAAAAATGCAACGTTCATAGCATTCCACTTCGGTCTTGAAATACAAGAAAACAAACACGTTCAATTTTCAATGGTGGAGATCCCATGTTCAGTTCAGATTAACGACTCTCATGCATTCAAAGTTTCAAAGTCGGGCAAGGACTAATGACCAGACCAAAGTCCTGAAGTGATGAGAGACTTCCATGTCAACCAGAAGAAATTCTCTTCGGGAGATATTCATTCCTCACATTCAAAATCTCCCGAAGCCTAAAGTGTCAAAGTGAAGAGATACTGACATGTCAACCGGGAGAAATTCACTTTGAGAGATATTCATGCCACACATTCAAAATCTCATGAACTCTTAAATCCTGAAGTGATGAGAGATTGCCATGTTAACCGAGAGAAATTTAGTTTGGGATATTTCCATGCTTTACATCCTGAAGTCTCAAAGTGTCGAAATACTAAAGTCCCAAAGTGATGAGAGACTTCCACATCAATTGGGACAAAGTTACTTTGGGAGATTCCAATGCTTTACATCCCAATATCCCAAAGCCCGAAGTCTGGAAGTGACAGAGATTGCCATGTCAACTAAGAGAAAGTCACTTCGGGAGATATTCATGCTCCACTTTAAAAATCTCCCTAGCCCTAAGAAATTTGTGCCATTGCTAAATATGGATACATGATTTATAATATGGAAGATAGATAGAAATTTAGAAGGGGTGCTAAAATAGCAGGGTTTCCCATATTGCATATTGCAACATGATCGACGACCAGACTTCCAGAGTGTTCCCACAATTGTTCGAATGTTAATCTTACAGAGTGGTCCCACAATTGAAACCATGGTATAGCTTGTGAGGTATGTAGATGTTGGTGGTGGATTGCAGGATTTAGAGTGGTTTGGATCCAAACCACCCTCGACAACTTCTACAATCATGTGCTTATATGACGTCAGGTCACCATGTCACTCTGGGATATATTCAGGTTGCACATCGAGTCATCTCTAGTGGCCTCCAATAGCACACGTGCATGCCATGATCGATGCATATTTAATCCCTGTCACTCCGAATAAGATTTTTCCATAGTCTTAGCTCATTGCAGCACATGCATCAGTCCAATTTCATTGCCAGTGTGAGTTTTAAATTATTCAGTTCAAGACTCTTCTTAGTTTAAAGAATAATAAGTGGTCTTCTATGCATGATAAGAACCATTATTTTTTATTAAGTCAAGTGTGAAGTATATATTGTTGTACTCCAACAATGTTTTAGTTAAGTTAATAAGTCCTTCTACAATTGTTAATGTAGAGTTAATTATCAGTCCCAGATGGATGAGAGCCTCTGCAACCCTGATAAATATGCAGTTTTATATCTTTTGAAGGGGGTGGAGTTTTTTGGAAAGGATATAAATACATCAGACTAGTTGGAATCGTTCTATGCATGGATTAAAGCTCTCTACCTGGTGTATATACTCTTGATGACAATTTTTCGTTCAAATCTTCATGTGTTTTTATCTTATCTTGAATACGGTTTTCTGATTTATACAAAGTACATTTCATTTCCTTCGGCTATTATATAACTTGTCTTTATTGATATGCAACCTGTGAAAATAGCTAATGCTCGATGAAGATTTGTTTTTATCACAACCCGAGGGAGCAATTGTCTTTTTGATACATTTTTAATGTCTTGAAATGATATTTTAAGTATTAAAATTCTTGTAGCAGATTATTGATTCAGTGGTTTTTTGTTTCCCCTTGTTTTTATTATTTCATTTCTCTTTCATTTGTGTTCCATTAACCAAGGAGGACCCTCATCCATATCATTTTTCCAACCAAACCATGCTCTTGTCTTGGTAGAACCAACCCTCTAACTGACCAACCAAAAAATTAAAAATCAACCATTCTAAACTTGAGGTGGCCTAGCTTTTCCATTTAGCAGCCAAGTGTAGACTTTAGGACCAATAATAAGGAGGATCTATATCTTCCAAGGATTCCATTTCTTCTTTCCCTTCTGAATCAAAGAGTAAGGTATCATCAAAAAATTCAAAAGGAAAGTGACTAACCTCATCCTATTCTTCTTTTGCAGGAGGAATAGGCTCTTCGATGGCTTAATCAGAGGGAAGGGAACTCATCAATACTTCATCATCATGTTTGATATATTTAGGCTCTCTCTCTTCAACTAGGTCCTCATTATCCTTGGTAGGATCATGAGTAAATTATTGCTTTTCCTCATGGTTGGATTGGAAACCTTTATTAGGATCCTTTTCCTCAACTTCTTGTCATTCGATGACTTGTTCCCTTCTTTCATGGAATTTACTAGGAAATATTTGAAGGGAAACTAATATTTCCAGACTAAGAGAATATGGGGTATCATTGGGGTCGTCAACTTTAGTTTCTGGAGTAAAAAGGTGTTCTCTCTTGAACAAGAAGATATTTTCCTTGATTTGTATAGCCATGCAATAATATCCTCGGATTGATCTTGGCCCTTTTTCATTGAGGATAAACCATAAATGCACTAAGAGTGCATTGGTATAGAGGTAAGTGAGGTACATATCTTCAGGGTGATGGTTTCTAGGAATTTGGTGTAGCACATTCCCAAACTTAGTAGGGAATTCCTTGACAGTATCATTCTCAGTTTGTTTCATGTACTCGATTCTTTTTATCAGCATGCAGATATGTTATATTTTAATATTCCATTTCTTGGGAAATGTTTCTTCCAATTGGTCCATAGATGTAATGCTAGCATCAGGGAGACTGTCATACCATTTCCTAACACTTTCATGAAGAGTGGTAGAGGAAGGCTTCATCGCCAAATCTTTAGCATCATCACTGATAGGGTGGAGTTGAAAGAAATCCCAAAAATTATCCATGTGATCTTCAGCTATAACCCCATCATTACCATTGAATATAGGGATCCATTTTTTATACCTCAGAGGCATTTGTCGAGGGTAACAAGGAATTTTACTAATATACATGAGTTTAAAATTTCATGGGTCCCATTGCAAATCTAGGGTTGGATTTGTCATCAGTGGAGTCTCCATATAATCCTTATAGGTATCATAAAAGAAAAAGGAGGGAATCACCCTCACTGGAGTTGCTAGGTAAGCATTTTGAAGTAAAGGATTTGGATAAAGGCTTACCAAAAAAGTGTCATTCGAGGAAAATTGACTCGATGATCCCTGAAAACGACACCAAAATGTTATCACACAATTTGTAATTTCCCAAATCCCAAGCCAAGTGGATACAAAATTGGCGTAACTTGGAATGACCTATCATTGTTACCTTAATAGGAAATCCCTTTCTATTTAGAAGTATGTTGTAGTACCCGAAGGGATATGTCACTAGTGACATGAGGGTTTGAGAAGGATAAGAAATATGATACAAGAAAGTTCCCCCCCTCTCACAATTCACTTAGATTTAAAGGGCCCTTTATGTATTATAGAGATGAATCAAATGGGAAATGTTGTGTACCTACCCAAAACACGACAATAAAATAAAAAAGGGAACTTTCCAAGTACCAAAATGATATTAGTTCTTCATAAGACAACGGAATCTTAAAAAATGTGCTAGCTGATACAGAATTGCAGCAGTATAAAATTTTATAACAACAATAAGAGATTTGCAACAACCACAATAATTATGTTTTAAAATGCTTGATAAAATACTTAAAATAATAACTTTAACTAGGAAAATTGATAATAGATAGTCACAAGTAGTTTTAGCAATGTCTACCTATCATAATATGTCACTTTTACGATTAATTTGTTGTTGTTAGATGGTTGTAGATGTTGGATTAATGAGAGGGGGTGAATCAGTAATAGCATAATTATAATCTTTTTTCTCCAAATAATTGGAGTGTTATATCAATGTAGAATTATTATCCAATAATGAGCAATAAGAAATGAACAATCACACACATACACAGTACACTAGTGTTTTACATGGAAACCCAAACCGGGAGAAAATCACATAATGATTTATCTTATATGTCTTGAAGAATTACATTCATTGGAAGCACCAAATTCGTTTGTTTTCCAACTGAAACTAGAAGGAGGCTCCAACCCCCTAGTTTCTCAGGTTACAACCTGAGGGAATCTCCAAATCCCTAATTCATTGGCTACAACTAGAAGGAGGCTACAACCCCCTATGTTCTCTAACAACAACCGGAAGGTGGCTACAACCACATGTCCTTGCTGCGTCCAACCACCATGAAGTAGAATTATAATGATGAAACCACTTTCACACTATCACTGTGATATATAGCATTGTAAACATGTACCAATAAACCTAAACCATGCATCAACCATACATCAACCTGTACCTCAACCTGTAATCAACATGTACCAGAAAAAAGTGCATCAACCATGCACCAACCTATAGCAAACAATTTGTAATTAACATGTACCATATACAAGGGAAACCAACCATGTACCAAGTATGTACCAATCATGTGTCAAGTACTCATCAATTATGACTCATCAATATGTACCAACATCATCAACTAAACACCTCATGTATGTGCCAACTCATCAACTACTTGTCTCAACCATTTACCCAACTTGTACCTCAACCAAAAGTCCTCATCAATTTCATCATCCAATGTGATTTGTAACTCTGTAATAGACCTAGTGTATATGATCACATACCCATAAACCTTTGTTAACTTTAACAACAACAAACTAGCATTGTCATCCAATGTTTCTTTAGTCTCACAAGACTAGATTTGGATTAGTCAACAACCCTAACTTGAAATAATCATAACTTTGTACCTGTAATGAATAAATATATGAAACTGATACAAAATGTTATTCATTGTGTTTTATGCAATTCCTCTCGGTGTCACTACTTGTAACCTCTCATAAACAAAGTTATGGAAAAAAATGACACACCTTGTTGAATTCTGGCTTATTCTAGAGAGCGACCTTATAGAGCATTCCCTGCACAGAATATTTGTGGAATTGATATTAAACTGTTACACATAATACTAAAGAATTTACTATAACCAAAAAATTAATCTTACTAAATTTGGATATGTTATTAAGAAGTTATGACGTTTTTACCCAAAACAATTGTTTTTTACTAGTTTGAGGACTAGTCACAAACGTTATTTTCCACAAAGTGTAACTCCAAAAATACAATGAACCACAAGATGATTTTTTTACCACAGATAATTGGATATGTTTCCTCAATGGAATATCAATTTCATGGTCTGAATAATTGTAGAAAACAAATTATTGCGAAAATGGTGAGATGACCTGAAAAAAAAACATACCTTAGAAAGCGTCATCAAAAGAATTTATCCTTTCTTGAATTTCAACCTTCTTTTCTTCACTTTCCTTAGAAATTAGGTTGAGGTATCCTTTGGTTACCTCAGAAACCTACAGGTATTAAATATTCTCAAGTGTGTCTTAAATGAGAGATCCTTGCCTCTTATTTATACTCTCCAAGTAGCTTCCTTAAAAACATCTTCTAGGTCACTTTGCCCACTTTCCTTATT
>JZKD02S1860457.1:796764-853571 GCA_000966675.3 Picea glauca | reverse complement strand
AGCTTCCCTCAGGTTGTAGCCTGAGAAACTAGGGGGTTGGAGCCTCCTTCCAGTTGCAGCTGTAAAACAAAGGAAGTTGGTGCTTCCAATGAATGTAATTCTTCAAGACATATAATAAAAATTATTTTGTGGTTTTTTCCCGATTTGGGTTTCCACGTAAAACATTGGTGTACTGTGTATGTGTTTGATTGTTTATTTCTTACTGCTCATTATTGGATAATAACTCTACATTGATATAACATTTGAAGAAAAAGGATTATAATTACGCTATTACTAATTCACCCCCCCTCTCACTAATCCAACAATGCCTATGGGATGAAACATTCCCTTGAGCATCATAGAGATTAATTATTTGGCTGTAATTCTAAGGCAAATCATGCAGTTAGGCTAGTAGATTGAGGGGGGGAAATATTGCGGCCATGGATCTAGGAGGGTTAGGGATTTGGGGGATGTTCTTAGGTATTAGAGCTTGAAACCTTTTCTGGTCGAAAACTATATCATCCAAACTAGTCTCCGACTTAGACCTGAACAGGGTATGCTCAAACAGGGCGTCAAAATAATGGTTGTCCATGCTTTGCACACCATATTTGGGTAAGGATAGGCTTCTTTCCAGGTACTAGAATGGGTCTGGGGCATAAGGTTCTCTAGATCACACACAGGATATACAAGGTTTGGATCAATATTTTCTCTAGTATAGATCATCTTCAGAGCCAGGATTCCTGAATCACGCTACTTGGTGATACTGGTCTTTTTTACTAGAGTTTCCATGGTAAAGGTTTCATCTAGTATATATTTTTTTCCTTTTGTTACCCTCAGGGGTCAAACTACAACATTAATCATTTCCTAGGGATACTTTATTCAATTTAGTCCCCGACGACGATTCCAGAATGTTAGCTCTCTGTAAACTTCGTTCGACTGAGAAACGAATGATAGAGGAAACCTACAAACCAACTTTGAGATCTGAAACTAGCCTTTAGAACCTAGAGAGGGCTCTCTCGGGAGACTTTGTATCGGTATAGGATATGGAATTTTGAGCTATCGACTATATTTCACACCTTTGAAATGATAAGTTCTAGTTATATTGGTGCAAGAGAGTAAGACCTTGGGCTATGGAATCAACTCGAGAAAATGATAGAAAGAAATGAATTGGTGATTGAACTTGAGAGGATAAAGGATAAGTGAGAAATAGTATTCAGTGAAAAATCGTTGTGTGTGGTGGGATAAAAACACATGAAGCAACTCAAAGCACCGCTAAGGATGAATTCAATGTTAACTTAGAGGAAAATGGTTTGTCTAAATGGTGCGAATCCCAGGGCACTGCGCAACGAATCCAAGGTTAGAAGATACATTCCTATTTAGATAGAAATAGATATGAATAAAGAATACAGGAAGTATGTATACAAAGAAGGGAAACAATACATCCAACTGCTACAATTTGAATCTTTTCATGAAGCTTCAGGACTTTTGCATCAAATTTTGATCGAGCTCAAACTACATTCAATAGTCATTGTCTACACTAATTTTCCAACCAACCTTTATTACATTGAAAAGATCAAATATATAAGCGAGGGTGCCACTTGGGATACCCTTATTTCTAGATACTATCTCTAGAATTTAGGAAATTGACTATTCTATGGCAAATGACTCTTCGCATGATGCCTTTCCAAAAATAGAAAACGACATCATCTGGCCCTATCATGACTTCTTGTATTCTTCCACGAGTATTTGGTTATCAACGAGGTCTCATCGTGGGGAGAGTCATGTGTCAATGCCTTCCTTTGACAAGATATATGAACAGTCAAGTATTCTTTCAGACTCTCTCCATCCACTGTAACGACCTTGATTTCTTCCGCATTCTCATTTGTTGGGATGCGTTTGTGGTGAGTGGTTGCAAATTGTCATGATCGTTACCCAAAATGAAAAAACCTTCCAAATGCGATGCCTCCTTGAAAACTGTCAATATTCATGCTTCGTTTGAGGATACGAGAATGAACTTAATTAATCATGTTTTTTTTGCGTGCTGGCAAGAGCTGCGCGAACATTATCCTCAGTTGCTTCACATTCCTTTCTTCTAACAACCTATGTGTTTTGCACAACTGTACAATTGTATATTGCACCTCTCTGAGATGTGTCTTGAGCCACATCATGTTTCCTTCATGAACTTGCGATGCTGACACTTCAAGGGTATTTTCTACCAGTTGTCATATCAGTTCCCTATTTTCTTGGTAAAGCTTGACGATCATGAGTTGTGCTTTGTTTAGTTGTTGGGACGATTCTTGAACATTGATGCCTTTGATATTTTTCCTTCTCGTTCTGTTCCATATTTCTCGGCTGGTACCTTTGACTGGTTCCAGCTGACTGGTGCACATAAGTTATTTTTCGAAAGTTGATCTCATGCGCGATTTGCTTGGGACCAGAGTTTCCCCAACTTGATTGTTCCTCTTTGACCTGCCCCTTCTCCAGGGTATTTTCTATTGGGGGGACAAGGATTTTGACATCCTTTCTTTCTACGAAACCTCTTCTAATACAACCTCTGGGTGGTGTGATATTACACTTTTTGTGTGTGGAGAAAAATCCCCTTTTCGATCCTTGGGGATGCTTGTTGTGAGAAAGAAAGAATCCTAGTCACTTCTGAACCATCTTAATTCCTCCACAAAAAGCAGTTTAATCAGAAATACATGAGAGAGTTTCCTTTTCGATTTATCCACTTCATCCTGGGCACTTCCTGCCATCTCTCGGAGGTCCTAGTGTAAGAAAAAGGGAATATTTAATGGTCTCTTTAATGTGAAGTTCATCAACAATGTAATGTGGTAAGGATGTATCTGGTCGAATCTCCCTTCACAGGTGAAATATATCTTGATCACTTCAAACAGTTTCCAGAAAGGTTCCTGCAAATATCTACTCGAAATGCTTATCTCAATGAAATTTTCATAGCACTACACGTCCAAAGGCATTCTATTGAACGACCTTTCGCCGTGCAGAGGGATATTTTTTATGGTCAAAAACGTTTCCTTCTTCACCTGGAAAATGACACCTGAGATCACTATGCGGAATCCATCGAAACTGAGTGAAAACTACTAAGATAGTCTCGTATTGAATCCTTGAACTTTCCTGCAAAAATCCATTCACCTAAACTATTCAAAGGATGTTCTGACCTCTGGATATTTGTTGATCAAAGTCAAGTTTTGGGGCTCAGGCCCAATGTTTCTACCACTTCGTGGGTTGTTCCTTATGTTTTTGGAGGTTTTCATGGTGCAACATGTATTTGTCCGACGTGCGATCGATATGCCACAGGCCCAAGGAAGAAAAATTGATAAACCTGGGCTTGCGAGAAAAACTACAAATAGTGCATAAACCCTGATTGGCGAATGGAATGTGTGCAGAAAATCTGGAATTTATAACAGAGTATTCAGGAGGTGGAAACTTTCTAGAGAGCACTAAATTCATGGGGAATGGATGTTTGGAAATGAATTAAATATCTTCCAAAGCACCCCCGCATGTGTAAAGTATAGTTGATAAGAGCTGCAGAGAATATGTGATACGAACGTCGCGGTGTTTCATTCTGCCATCCCCCATAATGAGTTGATGATGGTCATTGGACTTGTCAACGTGACTTATATTAACAACTTGCCTCGACCCAGGGCATGTAGAAACTCCCTCTTTTCCAGAACCTGACTCTTTGGGGACAAACCCATACCATTTATACTTGTTTTGACTATGAAATCCCTTCTCATATCTAAGGTCCAACCGACTACCTGTTGACTTTGACCCTTTGTTGTTTAGTACCTGACTTCACATGCCTCGACCCATAGGCCATGACTTGACTAAGACCAACCCTAGATCAAGAATAAAATGGCAGCACTAACAGGTGCTACCATTGTCAACAAGGATGATGACCTTTCTATGCTTAATGTAGCCAATGATCTTGAGCATTTGGGGGGCCATAAATTTAGTGAGGGAATGCAAGGAAATAAGTGGGTCAACTTTAGGTGGGTCAACAGGCTCTTGGGTGGCATCAGGAAGGAAGGGTTCTTCAACAAGGGGAATTGTCACATCCTCTTTAGGAACATCTTCTGAGATGGCCATAAATAGTTTTTATTCCTTACACTTGTTCCCCAGAAAATAGTTTTCATCATAATTATAGAAAAGATCCTTCAGTTGACATTCATCCATTGCATCCCTAATTAGTTTTTGGACCTTGAGGGTAGTAACAGAGGGGTTAGGATTAGAGGGTAGAGGGCGAGGAATAAAACGAGGTTTTTTGTTCTAGGAAAAAACAACTTGTTGGGCCTATTCAACATGTTGAGTAGCTTCCATCCAAGTGGTAGGGTGGGTCATGAGAACCTGGGATCGAATTTCATCCTTGAGACCATTGATAAAGAATTCACAGAAGAACACATCTGACATTCCCTCTGTTCAAAATGCCAAATCCTCAAAAGAAGTGATGAATTCTTCCACTGTGTCCAACTATTTCAACTTGGTCAAACGACCTAGATAATGGGTATCAATATCAAAGCAGGCATAGATCTCAACAAAAAAATGGGTCTAGGAAATATACCCCTGACATGAATTTTTTCGCCATTTCCACCATTGCTAGCATTTAGGATCTAGATAAAGGATAGAATAGTGAAGTTTGGCCAACTCGTCAGTAATACCATGCAGAGAAAAATAATTCTCCAATTGAGTGACCCAACTTGTAGGATCAGAGCCATCAAATTTATTGACCTCTATGCGGAGAAGACGAGGTTCACAATGAAAGGTGTTGGAGTGAAAATGTAGAGAGTGAGAGGAATCAACAACATCGGGTTGTGCTAATGAAGAAGGACCCGTAGGGAGGTTCAACAATTGATTGAAAATAGTATGGAGGGAGGCCAATTGGGTGGTGAAGTTGGCTTCCAAGGTGTCAATGAGGGAATTGGTGGAATCCATCTGAGATGTGAGATGTTCTATGGAGACATGGTTTTGATTGATGAAAGTTTGGAGATCTTGGTTGTGAGTGGTGGCCATTTGGAGAGGGGAAGTGCAAGTAAGGAAACAAAATGAGTGTGTGGTACCACAAAAAAGAAGTAATTAGAAGTAATAGGTATCATGACGATCAGTGCTTAAAGGGAAATATAATGGGATAGGTAAAAAAATAGGGAAAATGGGAAAGGGTTGGGTCCAGTGAAACAAAAAGGATTAAAAATGAAGGGTATAACTGGGATCAAGGAGAAAATGGGAAGTCAATGGAATAGGTCCAAAATAAGTGTGCCGGCAAAACCACTATAGTCATTTTTTTTTCTTTTACTCTTGTGAAGTTATACTCTGGCCTGAAGAATACTTTTGTGGCAAAATTCCCAAATTCTTAACATGAAGAAATGTGTAGTAATTTTATAGCCAGAATGAAAAAGATAGTGTAGCACGATAATAGATCTTGTTGGTTATATTTTTTTTTCCTTCCCAAGGGTTACGGTATTCAAGGGTTCTACAAACAAGGGTTTTCTGTGTGCTATATATCTCTGATATATGTGCAGGGTCCAATAGTAGTACTCGGCCCAATATCTTAGGGCACAAACTTGTTGGATTACTGAGAGGGGGGTGAATGAGTAATAGAGAAATATAATCCTTTTTAACCATATAATGAAAGTGTTATATCAATGTATCATTATCATACAATATTTGCATAGTAAATAAATAATGAACAAATGAACAATCATACACATAAATAGTACACGAGTGTTTTTACATGGAAACCCAAAGTGGGAGAAAACCACATAATAATTTTTATTATATGTCTTGAAGAATTACATTCATTGGAAGCACCAAATTCCTTTGTTTTCTAGCTGCAACTCGAAGGAGGCTCCAACCCCCTAGTTTTTCAGGCTACAACATGAGGGAAGTTCCAACTCCCCAATTCTCTGGCTACAATCAAAAGGAGGCTACAACCCCCTATGTTCTCTGGCTACAACCGGAAGGTGGCTATAACGAACGGTCCTTTTCCTATCCAACCGTTGTTAGGAACCAAATATCAATATAACATAGAAAAACATTAGAATAAGTACTCAACACCTTGAAAAAGAGAGAAATTTAGATAATAATCCTCTTTGAGGGGGAAACCTCCTTATGCCCACATAAATGTACAAATACCAGATGATTACAAATGAAAATGTCTCCTTGGTATATATAGGAGAATAGGAGGTATAATTACAACTAATGGACTAAAGCTGACATAAATAAAATAACATTACTAATGTAATATGCCCCAATTAAGGGGTAATGAGCCAATATTTAAGGATTAACATGCCCCTCCACTTGAGACAAGTGTTGTCTGCAATGCTTAAGCTACTCTGGATGCTTATGTATAAAATAATCATTTTCCCAAGTGGAATCTTCAGCCAGTAATTTCCTCCATTTAATGAGATACTCTGAAATGGATCTATTCTTCAGCTAGCGAATTCTTGTGTTAGTAATGGCTTCAATCTCCAATATGATTTTTCCTTCCTCGTCAAGTTCTGGCAATATATTTTGAACTGGGATCTTGTCACCTATAACGTTCTTTAAGAATGAAACATGGAAAATTGGGTGTACTCCTGAAGATGCAGGCAACTCCAATTTGTATGCCATAGTACCAATATTTTACAACACGTTATAAGGTCCATAGTACTTTGGTCATAATTTATTATCCTTATTTTCCTTCTTGAGGGACATCTGTTTATATGGTTCTAGTATTAAAAACACCTAATCCCCTAATTGAACACTGATTTCACTACGATGTTGATCTGCTTGTTGTTTCATGTGATTTTGTACCATGGTCAGCTTTTCCATTAATATTTGGAGAACTTGTTGTTGATGCTTGATGTGATCTTCCATTGCTTCAACCTTAGATTTTTATTTTAGAGAAGAAGTGATGGAAGTAGGGTGGTATCCATAGAGTGCCATAAATGGTGTCATTTTTGTTGCAGTATGAAAGGAAGTGTTATACCACCATTATACCAAGGGTAACCATTTGAACCATTGTGCTTTCTTATAAGAGACAAAGCAGCGAAGGTAGCCTTCAAGACATTTGTTCACTATCTCAATTTTTCCATCAGATTGAGGATGATAGGATGAGCTATGAGCCAATTGAGTACCCAAAAAAGAAAATAATTATGTCCAAAAATGTCAAGTGAATATGGGATCTTTGTCACTTACAATAATATTTGGTCTATTGGGTAGTTTTTGAAGTGTCTCCAAGAATGCGGTGGAAAATGTACTAGCTTTGAAGTGATGAGAGAGTGCACAAAAGTGTCTATACTTGGTCAGTCTATCAACAATCACCATGATGACACTCTTTCCTTCATAATTTAGTAACCCTGTGATGAAATCCATGGAAACCTCCTCCCAACCCTGACTTGGGATGGCTAACGGTTGTAAAAGACCTGGGGTGTTAATTGTTTCCACCTTATTTTGTTGGCAAACCAAACATTCTGCCACAAACCTTTGAACATTAGTTTTAAGGCCATCCCAAAAAAATTCCTTCTTGACCCTATGGTAGGTTTTCAAAAATCCCGAGTTCCCTCCTACTGGAGAGGTATGCAATTCCAATAGTACCTTTTGTTTGATTTGGGAGTTCTTACATAAATATAATCGATCTTTGTACCATAGTGAATCATTTTTCCATGTAAATGTACCTGATGCACTGGAATCTTGCTGCAACTTTTGAATGAGATTCCACACTTTTTCGTCATTATTCCATTCATCCCTTGCTTCTATTATCCAATCGGGTTGGATGATTGAGATAACATAGAGAAAGGCCTCAACATATTCATCCTCTCTTGAGAGTGCATCTTTCACAACATTTTTCTTCCCTTTTTTATAGACAATTTCAAAATCATAACCCAATATCTTTGTTACCCATTTTTTTTGTTCTTCTAAAGATAGTATTTGTTCCAAGGAGTATTTAAGGCTATCATGATCTGTTTTGACCTTCAAGTGCCTACCTATTAGGTAAGGATGCCATTTCTTTAATGCATGTAGTATTGCCATCATTTCATTCTCATAAATGGTATTTTGTAAGTCCTTTCCCCTGAGTGGTCGACTTTCAAAAGTGAGGGGCCTTCCTTATTGCATTAGGACAACACCAATTCCATTTCTCGAGGCATCACATTCCACAATACAGGTTTTTGTGAAGTCTGGAGTGGTCAAGACAAGATATTTTCACATCACCTCTTTAAGTTGTTCAAAAGATTTAGTTGCCTCTAGAGTCCATATAAATGCATCCCTCTTAGTTAGTGTCGTTAAAGGTGATTCTATTCTTCCATAGTGTCGAACAAACTTGTGGTAGTAACCTGTCAAACCCAAAAATCCTCTAAGATTCTTCAATGTTTTGAGAATCGTTCAGTCCATCATGGCCTTAATCTTGTTAGGATCTACCTTGACACCTTCATGAGATACAATATGACCCAAATAGTCTACATCCTTCACTCCAAAGAAAAATTTGGATGGTTTGGCATATAGTTGTTGCTCCTTTAGTAGTTGTAGCACCTTGTCAACATGTTGCACATGATCCTTCCAAGACTATTAGGCTCCTAACCTACTCATAGGTAGAACAATATATTTAGATGTAATAAAGGTCAATATTAATAATCCCTTTCAATAAAATAGAATAAGGCGAATGTAAGAAGACCTAATAGAAGCTTCCACTTCTAGAAGGATCTTCCTCTAGATGCTTCTTTTTAGTATAAATAGGAGTCAAGGGTATGAGAACCCTAACTTGGATATTATTGTAATAGAGCTCTACTCAACTGGAGGTTTCCCCCTTGAAGAGGGCCATGAAGATTTATTTCAGATTCAAAGTGCAATTTATGTTATTATTCTCATATCATTTTAGTGCTATTGTTGTGAATGTTCTGGTTATATTGTTGTTATTCTGCCATTTCTATCATTTTATTTTTGTTCTTCATACATTTTATATCTGGTATATTACAAGTGGTATCAGAGCACTTTTCTTAGCACAAAGTGTGGGTTAAATTTTTTTTCAGAGTAGAAACGTATTATAGCATCCTTAAGCCACATAAATCTGTCGTTACGCGCAGTAACCTGCGGTTGAGGGATTCATACATGAAAGAAATACAAGTGGTACTTAAGCACACATCTATTGGCCACCCTTGTAACCCCTGTTGGTACCCCTTCGAGTGGTAGCACATCAGACACCACCTGTGTATGGATCGGCCTAGATTACCTGAAATCCCTCTTTAGATAAACCGATTGGTCGCCTAACTGCCATAGTGTCACTGAGAACAACACTCGAGAAGATACTCTCTAGTACCCGGGTAGTCGTGTAGTACAAATAAGGGTACGGTCTATCCTCCTTAGTTAGTTCCCTAAGATATTGGGTCGAGTTCTACCGTTGGACCCTGCACGTATGTCAGAGAGATATAGCACAGGGAAAACCCTTGTCTATAGAACCCTTGAATACCTAACCCTTGGGGATAGAAACATAAACAAATTAGAAAAAACAAGATCTATTTTCATGAAACTATGTTCGGGTTGCCAAGTAAATATACATTTCTTTCTAGTTAATCATTTGGGCATTTCCTCTCTACAGTATTATTCAGACCAGAGTCTAAGTCCACAAGTGTAAAAAAAAAGAACAAAAAAAAGTCTGGAAATGTTTTCACCATTATTTGAGACCTGTTCCATTGGATTCATCTCTTCTCCCTTATCACATTAATCCATATAATTTTTTGGAGAAATATTTTGACCCTGCCAGACCCTTTTCAGTTCCCCCATCCTCATGGCCCATACCCATAGCCAAGACTTGGAAGCTCTCTTAAACACCTTGCAATCTGGTCTCATCAAGACCAAGCAAGAAGTGAAACAACATAGTGTCAGTGTTGTCGACATCAATACAACCATGCAGTCCTCAAGGGACGAAATCAAACAAGACCTCACCACCCAGATTGAATCAGTCTTTTCGACACTCTGCACCAAACTGCATATCTCTATAGATAACCCTTCCTCTTCCTCACCCCTACATACTGAAGGTGACCATTCCCATCATTCCCATAACTTTCAGAACCATCACTTTCAACGTGACCTATGCCTTCTGCGGGTGGATGTGACCAAATTTGATGGATTGGACCCCACTGCTTGGGTAACCCAAATGGAACATTATTTCTCTTTATACGGAATTACAGATGACTTGGCCAAACTCTGGTATGGTGTTCTCCATCTAGATCAAGAATGTTGGCAATGGTGGCAATGGAAAAAAACTTCTCATCAAGGGTATATTGCTTGGACACACTATGTGGAAAATCTTTATGAACGCTTTGACATTGACACCAACCATTTGGGCCGTTTAACAAAGTTGAAGCAATTAGGAACAGTGGAACACTTTATAGCTTCCTTTCAGTGCCTGGATTTTAGAACAGAGGGCACCTGGATTTTAGAATAGAGGGCATGTCTGATGCATTTTTCCGGGAGTTTTTTATCAGCGGCCTCAAGGATGAGATTCAGGCCCATGTCCTCATGGCTCAGCCTCATAGTTGGGTGGAGGCTACTAAAAGAGATAAAGAATAAAAATAGGTTGTATCTTCTCAAAACCGAAAACCCTCCTTTATCCCTCGCCCTAAACCAGTAAATCCCACTACTCCCTATGCTCCACTAAAGATCCAAAAATTGACCAGGGATGATATGGATGAATGCCAACTCAAAGGCCTTTATTATAACTGTGATGACAAATATTTCCTAAGCCACAACTGTAAAGAGCAAAAGATTTTTATGGCCATCTCCGAGGACATTTTGGAAGAGGATGTAGAAACTCCCCTTGTGTCTGAGTCACCTCAAGTAGAACCAATCATTTCCCTCAATGCTCTCACTAGCTTCTCCACTCCCCAAACCCTCAAGATAATCGGTTACATCAAGCATCAAAAGGTCATCACTCTGGTTGATAGTGGCAGCACCCATAATTTTATTCATCGTCACATTTCCCAAGAAACTCATTGCTACATCCATGCTGTAAATAATATCCAAATCATGATTGCCAATGGTGGCTCCATGAAATGTGGAGGGAATTGTGGAAATGTGCATCTCCAAATTGGTGACTACCACCTGAAATCCCATATGTTTTCTATCGACATGGGATGTTGTGACATTGTTTTGGGTGCAGACTGGCTAAGGACTTTCGGTCCCATTCTCATGGATTTTAAAGACTTAACCATGTAATTCGGCCAGGAGGGCCACCAATATAAGTTCCAAGGCATCATCGATGGTTCACTTGAGATCATTAGTTCCCATCGCATGGAAAATATTCTCACAAAAAGGTCATTCTGGTGTTATCTCCCAAGTCCATGCCATACAAGCAACAGAGACACCCTCGGTCCCGCAAGACCTCCAAGACATCCTTTATAAACATAAATTGGTCTTTTCCACCCCCCAAGGACTCCCTCCTTCCCATGGTGTTCATGATCATTCCATTCCCCTTTTACCCAGAAGCCTTTCTCCCAATACCCATCCGTATCATCACCCCTTTTCCCAAAAAAATGAAATTGAGAAAATGGTCCAGGAGTTCCTTAATGCAGGTGTTATCTACCCTAGTAAAAGCCCCTACTCTTCTCCTATGATCATGGTCCTGAAGAAATAAGGTTCTTGGTGAATGTGTCCTGACTTCCATGCCCTCAAGAAACTTACCATCAAAGACAAATTCCCCATTCCTATCATTGATGACCTCTTGGATGAATTGAGTGGTTCCCAATTCTTCACTAAACTAGATCTTCATTCAGGCTACCAATAGATACGTATGAAAGAGGCAGACATTCCCAAGACTGCCTTTAAAACTCATGAGGGCCCCTATGAGTTTTTGGTCATGCCCTTTGGCTTGTGTAATTCCCCCTCCACCTTCCAAATCATCATGAATCATGTCTTCCATCCTTTTATTTGCCATTTTGTCTTAGTTTTCTTTGATGATATCCTCACCTATAGAAAAACCTGCACAACACATCTTGCTCATGTGGATTGATTTCTCCATCTACTCTCTCAGCACCAACTTTTCCTAAAACAGTCTAAATGTGATTTTGGTGCCTCAGAAGTAGAATACTTGGGTCACCTGGTTGACAAGGATGGCGTCAGGGTGGATCCTAAAAAGATTGAAGCTATGCAAGACTGGCCTCACCCAAAGACTCTTAAGAGCTTGCATGGATTTCTAGGCTTAACAGGGTATTATCTCATGTTTGTTAAGTATTATGGGAAGATTGCAACACCTCTCACTGCTCTCCTAAAAAAGAACTTGTTCAATTGGACTCCAACCACTACTCAAGTTTTTCAAACCTTGAATATGGTGATGTGCACCACTCTAGTCCTTGCCTTTCCCAATTTTACAAATACCTTTTTGTTGGAATGTGATGCCTCAGGGAAAGGAATTGGTGTTGTGCTTATGGAAGAGGTTCGACCTTTGGCCTTTACCAGCAAGCAACTATTTGAAAGAAGTATGGGAAAATCCTTCTATGAAAAGTAAATGTTGGATATTCTGCTTGCCATTGATCTGTGGCGCCCTTATCTATTGGGGCAACATTTCCAAATTAATATAGACCATCAAAGCCTCAAGTATTTTCTGGAACAACGCATTTCCTTCCCGGAACAACAAAAATGGGTGACTAAGATCTTTGGATATGATTATGAGATCATTTACAAGAAAGGAAAAGACAATGTGGTTGCGGATGCACTTTCCCAAAAATATGAAGATGAAGAATATATTTTTTCTCTTTCATTCATTGTACTAGATTGGCTCCAAGCCGTTCACCAGGAATGGCTACAAGATGCCAAAAGTTCGCAGCTGATCCAATAATTGCATTCCAATGCTCCAGCTTCCCCAGGGTACTCTTGGCTCCATGATGAAATTCGATACAAAGGCCGTCTATATTTAAGTAAACAATCAAAGCTTAAATCCATGGTACTTTCTAAGCTTCATGCTACACCCACAACAGGGCACTCCGGGTTCACCAAAACCTATGACAGGGTCAAATGTTCCTTTTTCTAGGATGGTATGAAACAAGACATTTGTAATTTTGTCACTGAATGTGATGTCTACCAATGCAAATAGGGATAAACTGCATGACTCCTTTTGAAGCGGTATATGAACAAAATCCACCTTCAGTTTTCTCATACTTACCAGGTGTCTCAATGATCCAGCTAGTTGACCTAACACTTACAACTCGAGAGGCTATTCTATGTACCCTAAAAAATAATTTGGTCATGGCACATAATCACATGAAGCGACAAGTAGATCAAGGTCGCTCTGAATGTCAATTTGCAGAAGGGGATCATGTGTTTCTTCGACTGCAACCTTACAAGCAAACTTCCCTCAAGGCTTACCATTGTCAGAATCTAGTGCCCAAATTTTATGGTCCTTATACCATTCTCAAGTGTGTGGGACAAGTATCCTATCAGTTATATTTTCCCATCCATTTGAAGCTACATCCTATTTTTCATGTTTCATGCTTAAAGAAGGTGATTGGAGCTAAGTTCCAAATTCAAACCAACCTTCCAGAGTTAGCTGAAGAAGGATCCATTTGGCTACAACCAGAAGCAGTTTTGGACCAGCGTGAGCATCGCCTACATCAGAGAACCATCAAGGAAGTGTTATTCCAGTGGAGATACAACTCCAACAGATGCCACTTGGGAACCAACTACCATTCTGCAACAATTTTCTCATCTCAAGCCTTGACGACAAGGTTGTTTTTAAGGGGGCGGACATGTTAGGGTCCTAACCTGCACATAGCTAGAACAATATATTCGGATGTAATAAAGGTCAATATTAATAAGGACTTTAAATAAAATAGAATAAGGTGTATGTAAGAAGACCTAATAGAAGTTTTCGCTTCTAGAAGGATCTTCCTCTAGATGATTCTTTTTAGTATAAATAGGATTCAAGGGTATGAGAACCCTAACTTGGATATTATTGTAATAGAGCTCTGCTCAACTGGAGGTTTCCCCCTCTAAGAGGCCCGTGAACATTGCTTTTAGATTCAAAGTGTTATTTCTGTTATTATTCTCATATCATTTCAGTTCTATTGTGGTGAATGTTTTGGTTATTTTTTTGTTATTCTGCCATTTCTAGCATTTTATTTCTGTACTGCATACATTTTATATCTGGTATATTACAATAATTCACAAAAATATACAAATAAATAACACTTTGAGCATGAAAAATTACTTAGTAGACAAATTGATATCATGTGGAAACCCTATTTTGCATCAAGAATCCACGAAAACAAGACAAAACATCTGTTCAAGTCACTCCAAAATTCCATACAACATCTCCACAACAAAAAATAAGAGACATAAGACATGTAGAAGTGATGAATCATGGGTGTGAGTTATGATTTTATACAAAGGAGCACTAGCCTCTTCATATGAGGCAACCTTAGTGCATATGTCCATAGTAAACAACAAAAAAATAATAAATCCATGATAAAAGTGAGACATGTCCAAGATTACCTCTCAAATATCCTCAAACAGTATAAAAACATGCTAGTGCACCAAAATTTGTCCTCCAAAGTAACACATGTGGGTGGTATCATGCTCTAAAAGGGTGAAAAAAGCCTCCAAAGGACATGTCTCATAATCAAGTGGTGCAAGAAATGTGGAAGGTGTGTCTACTCGTCAAGTTTTATGTCATATGATCAAGGACCGAAGCCATAAAATGGTTCCCCAATGGAAATCAAGACCCATCATAATCAATCTAACCATAATGCATGATGCATCATCAAGGATCTGAACATCCTGGGTGAGAAGGAAAACATCCAAGGTGGAAAGGGGTTTCATTTACTATCCAAGGGGTGCCCAATCATCATCAAGTGCAATATTATCAAACCAAATTCTATGATGGTGTGGGTACACTTTTCAAAAGTGTGGGATTCCTACCCATTTTTCATCCAATATGATGATATTTGAAAAACCAAGGCTCATTTGTTTATTGTCTAGGGCTAGGATATGATAGAGGATAAATTTGAATGTGTCAAGTCCTCAGATGAACTGATTCTCTACATCACATGTGTCATGTCTTGTAATAAAATGAAAAATGTTATTGGTGAAAGAATGGGATGTCCCCCAAAGCACCATATTAGGTGTACTCAATTCAGTCAAAGTCACAAAATCAAGTAAGAGAAACAATTATGAGGTTCAAGAGCCCTTAGAATAATATAAAGTATGTCATCACTCAAAGTAGAATCAACATAATAAATTCACATTAGGTATCCTCTTCAATCTTCACATTAACTCAATAATTTAATAAATTTGGCAACTTTAGGTATGGGCGTTCCATCGAAAGATCCTATTAGGTGTTCTAGTACCTAGGTAGAGGAATATTTCTTGAGAATCCCTTCTCATTGTAAGTATGGGGATGGAAATGTGTTGGGATGACTACATGGTGATTGTGTCACTAACATGCAAGGCGTCATAGTTGGTCCATCTTCATGAGTGCCTTTGTAGAGGGAGAGCTTGCTACTTGAGATGCACTTTCCTAGATAATTTTTTCATTACAAACCCATTATATTACCTTCTAATATAATTTGATTTCATTGGAAGTCCCCTTTTCAGGTTTTGAACACTTATTCTTTCTTTCATTTTTTTCATTGCGATAAAGTTCTTCTTATGATTATGCATTTAGTGCATTAGGACTAGGGGTGATTACCTCTAGAGGAGTGAGAGATCAATATGACCTTAAGATTTTGAGTTTGTCATTCATTTTCTTTTTTATTCTTCTTTATTTTATAGCATTATGTCTTTCTTATCATTTTTTCTAGTAGTTGCATCAACCTTGATATTATATACCTTCTTCTAGTTCTCATAGAGGAATGAATCATGGGCCCCTTTTTGGTGTACATGTAACAACCATACCAATGTTTAGTACATCATGGGACACTTAAGGATGAAAATTGTTAGGTATGGGGGGGAGGAATACATTAACCTTATTAGAGCCTCCTATTAGTACCCCTATTTCCCAATACTGAAAACATGGGACTAGGGCAGGAATAATGGCCACCAAGGTGAAACATGACAAAAATAATAACTTATTGAGCTTATGATCCATTATCCAACAAAAAATAAAGATCCTCACTCACATGAAAAATGAACTAAATATGACACTTTATTGAAACAAGGACTAATGTACCTCATTGATGCAGACGCCCTTCCCTCGAGCCAAGATCCACACAAGATCTTCACTAAAACCACACCAAGGGTTAATCAAACCCTTTGTTTAAGCCACAAAGGACTTCGGGTTTCAGGAGTTGGAGAGTCCTGATGTATTTCCACAGCTCTTGGGAAATGCTGAAATGTGAAACGTCAATGAAGGTTGACTCGTTCAATGTGCAACACACACGCTCACTAATTTTGGCTTTCGGGACTTTGAGAGAACAACCAACAATCATTCCTCTTCCCTTATGATTCCCCAAACTCTGAAATGTCGGTATGCCAAAATGGGTTCAACGTCCCATGGAATGCGAGATTGATGGCCTTTCAGGATTTTCGCCGAAGCTTGACCCCTCCTTTGACTTCCGCTGCACATATCCTCTGACTGATACTTGGGACCCACTTTTCGATGTTTCTCTCTTCGCGATTTCAGGAGTTGTGTTGACGATGCAACTCCACTTCTTAAGTCACAAAACCCCGAAAACCGATTGGTACCCAATGACTCCCTCAACCTTTTCGGTAATTTTTCCTTTCCCTCTTTGGGATTTCATGAACAAGGAGTTTCAAACTCTTGATTCCAAGGTCGCTACCTCCTCTACTTCCCGAACTCTAAAAAACCAAAATGCCGAAATCCCACACCAAAGGCACACTTCATTTTGCGACTTTGGGATTTTCAATGAAAAGAGTCCTGGTTCCTTGTCATCGTAATTTCCGGTATGCCGAACCCCAAATTACCAAAATTCTGAAATTCCACACCTGATAATCCTTTTCACAATACAAGAATTTGCGTGACCAAGGATTTTGGCCTGCACTCCAAACTTGGGAATCCTGAATCCCCGAAATGATCTGACGGCTCAACAGACCATGATCAATGGTCCATGTTGATTCTTGATGTCAGGGTGGCGGATTTACCCAACTCCTAACCACCTTACAGCTCCTCTAGATCCTATGTTCCTCATGACTTCGCAAACTCCCCACGGAGAATTCTAACTGCCTGATTCACTACTCAATGACTTATGTCCAACGATTGAGCATTCTCCCTCCTGAACTTGATTTCTATGCAACGATTTTGATCTCCGTCTCCCTTTGAACACTTCAAAGGAGTTATCTCTCCTGAGCTTCCACTTGCAAACTCAATCCTCCTAAAAGAGCCCTGCTCACACTCCTTGCAGAAAAATTTCAAATAACCTCTGGTTATTTGAGGTTTTTGACCCTGTGCACTCTTTGCAATAGTGGTCCTCTCAATCTTCCTTGTGGATTTATAAAATCCAAGGCTTCAATTGGCCTGCGCACACCTTACACGACTCTATGCTTCACCTGCACTTCAGGTGACATGAGAACAACGATATCTCTCTTGAGATTTCTGAGATGAACTCAGACCCTCGTCAACGGACACCTTGTGGACGTTCTTTTCACTCCTTGTAGTAATTCTCATAAAGAGAAACAATTGAAACACATTCTTCTCCTCTCTCGGACTTCATATGCTCAACATGAAATCATACACATAACACAACATTGAAAAAAAATGCATGACAGAGAAACAAATCAATTGTAAACATACCATTCAACAAATGTAAACAGTAAGCATCATAACACCATGAAAGTTGAGTCAAAGCTTCATATATTAACTCAAGTGCTCCTGTACATGGGTTATTCTCTACATCTCTCTGCTACAACTCTCCAGCTTATGAATTCTGAATAATCATCTATTGTTACTATGATACAAGGGTGAGGGTGTCTATATCCTCTTTCCCTCCTATGCTTCTAAACTGTCTAATCTAACATTCATATCCACCTACTTTACACTAATGGACTTAAATGCCTATTACATCTGGCAGATGAGAGTAATTTCTCCATATCTATTCATATCTCTAAGACATAAATGTAAGTACACTTATCCTAGCTATTACATTAATGGTTCAGTTTTCAAAATTCAAAACATCATTTTCAATAAAACGTGCATTTTTCTTCATTTGTGCATCCAATTGTTCTTTTGGCTAGGTACGTGCTTTGGCTTTGTACAATGCTCCTGCATCATACTCCCTCGCTTGAAAATTTTCATGAACTCCTGTTCATGAGATCTTGTATGGTCTGTCCATGATTTTGAATTTGTGCTTCATTCTCCTAACCGACATCTTCAAATGGATGTCCCTTCCACTTGACCAAGTATTCAAAATACTCCTTTCTCCTAGTCTGTCTACTAATCCTCTTGTCAATTATGCTTTCCATCTGTGGCTTTTTAGCTACAGGCATTTGTTTTTTCCATTGAATTTATTTTTTCTCATCTTCTGCTCCTGCATCTTTAGCTCTGTAAGGGTACAAATCCGTGACATTGAATATCAGTGAGATTCTGACCCCATTGGGTAATTCAATCTGATATGCGTTTTCCCCAAATTTCCTTATGACCCTGCACGGTCCAATATTTTTCATCTTCAGTTTGTTATATGTTCCCCTTGGGAACCTTTCCTTCCTCAGATGTGCAAGAATCAGATCACCAACTCCAAATTGAACTTCTCCCCTATGTTGATCTTCTCTCCACTTATATTCTTGACTTGAACTCTACAATATCTCCTTAACTTGGCTGTGAAGATCCTTCATTCCTTCTACAAAGTCCTCTCCACTAGCACTTCTGAATTCAATTTGATCTACCTCTTTCAATTCAGAAACTTCTCTTGGCTGCATTCCATATACAATCTGGAATGGACTCTACCCTATGCTTCTATTGAGTGAATCATTGTAAATGAATTCCGCCTGTGGAAGAATGTGATCCCACTGACTGTGGTGTTCAGTCACTAAGATCCTCATCAAATCTCCCAAGCTCCTATTTACGACCTTTGTATGTCCATCCGCCTGAGGATGATATGATGAGCTAAAAGACAAATTTGTCCCCAACTTCTTCCATAGGGTCCTCCAGAAATTCCCTAAGAACTTTGTATCTCGATTAGAAATGATACTCTTTGGCAAGCTGTGAAGTCTGACGACTTCCTTGGAAAACAGGTTCGCAATATGAGTTGTGTCACTGGTATTTTGGCATGGTATGAAATGTTCCATTTTTGAAAATCTTTCGACTACCACAAAGATTGAATCACATCCTCTTTGTGTCCTTGGTAGTCCCAATATGAAATCCATGCTCACTGTGTCCCATGACCTTTTAGGTATGGGCAATGGTTGGTATAACCTTGTGTTCTGCCTTTTTCCTTTCGTGTGCTAACAAATTCTGCACCTGTCCACAAATTTCTTAACATTTGTCCTCATCCCTGGCCAAAAATATGAGCCATTCAACTTTGAGAATGTCTTTTCATGACTGAAATGTCTGGCCAATCCTCCACTATGTTTTTCCTTCAACAAATTCTCCCTCATGGAGCATTTTGGAATACATAGCTGATTTCCCCTAAAAAATAATCCATCCTAGATCATGTATTCAGTCCATTGGCTATTGTTTTTGAGAATTGGATTCTCAGATGCCTCATATGCCTCCTTGAAATATGGATCATCCCTGTACATTTCTTTAAGGTTATCAAAACCTAAAGTATTGACTCTGAATTCCTGCATAAGCAAACATTTCCTGCTCAAAGCATCAACAACTTTGTTAGCAGTTCCATAAATATGCTTAGTCACAAAAGTAAAATTTTGCATGAATTCAACCCATTTAGCATGCTTTTGGTTCAACTTCTTCTGTTGAGTCACAAATTGCAAAGCGTGATTATCATTGTACAAAACAAACTCCTTACAAACCAAATAGTGTCTCCATTTCTTCAATGCTTGTATGATGACATAGAATTCTTTGTCATATGTGGAGTACTTAACCTTCGCTTCATTCATTTTTTCACTAAAGTACGTGACTGGCCTATCATCTTGGCTCAAGACCGCTCCAATTGCAAACCCACTCGCATCACACATGACCTAGAATGTCTTGCTAAAATATGGAAAAACTAGAATTGGTTGCTCAATGATCTTCTTCTTCAGCAGATTGAAACCCTTGTATGCTTCCTCCATCCAGTGAAAATATTTATGTCTTTTCTTCACCATATCCATCATTGGTGTGATAATTCCATTGAAGTTTTAGATGAATTTCCTGTAGAAGCTACCCAAACCATGGAAGCTTTGTACTTCAAATATACTCTTTGGCAATGACCAATCCTTAATCGCCTTTATCTTTTCTGGATCCATTTTCAGCTCATTTGCAGAGATAACAAAACCCAAATAAACAAGTTTTGTTCTCATGAATGATGATTTCTTCATATTAATCAAAAATTTCTCTGGTTGTAATCTTCTCGTTACTACAACTAAATGCTTTAAGTGTTCTTATTCTGTCTTACTGAAAATTAATATATCATCAAGATATACAATGACGAATTTCCCTATGAAATCCTTCGGGACTTCATTCATCAACCTCATGAAAGTACTGGGTGCATTCGTTAAGACAAATGGCATGAAAATCCATTCATACATCCCCTCATTTGTCTTGAATGTTGTCTTCCATTCATCACCTTCTCTCATTCGAATTTGATGATATTCTCTTTTCAAATCAATCTTTGAAAAATATCTTGCTCCACTCAAGAAATCCATCAAGTCATCCATCCTTGGAAATGGAAATCTATATCTGATGGTAATCTTATTGATCACCCTTGAGTCTGTACACATTCTCCAGCCTCAATCTTTCTTTGGGCTGAGCACTGTCGGAACAACACATGTACTCAAGCTTTCTCGAATCAATCCTTTGTCCATTAAGTCCTAGACCTGTCTCTTAACTTATTTATTTTCCTGTGGCATCAACCTATAAACTTCTTTTTTTGGTAAATTGGATCCATGTATAAGATTGATATGATGACCTATACTCCTGATAGGTGGCAACGAACAAAGTAGTTCATCCACTACTATATCATCAAACTCTCCCAACAACTCTTGGATTTCTTTTGGTAAATCATCTATCCTCATACTGGTCAAAATAATTTTGGGCTTCCTGACCACAATAAATTGTGTGTCTTCCTTCTTCTTAACCTCATCAGGAAGTTCCTTCCCACTCATGAGAAGTACAATGTTGCTCATTTCTATTTTCACCTCTTTATCCTTAATTGGTAGCAACATGTGAGTCCTACCATTTTTCTCCATGGTGTATGTGTTCTTTCTCCCATCATGAACTACATTTTTGTCATATTGCCATGGTCTACCCAACAATAGACGATAAACATCCATGGGAATGACATCACATAATATTTCATCTTTATATCCTCCTATTTTAAATTCACTAAACATTGTTTAGTGACATTTACCTGATGTCCTTTTTGTATCCATGAAACTCTGTATGGTCTTGGATGTATAACAATCTCCAACTCCATCTTTTCTACCATCTCTTTAGATATGTGATTGTCTGTGCTACCATTGTCCACCATGACCTTGCATACCCTGTCTTTGGTTTTGCAAGCAATCTGAAACATACTGTTTCTTTCGGTTGGATTCTCTGCCTCCTTCTACGACTTGAAGAGAACTTTCCTCATCATCAAATATCTTCCTCCCTCAACGTCTTCTACCTCAATATTTCATCCTCGAGCTTCAGAAATGTGAGTTTCACAGCCATATTTCTTCCTATCTGGACACTCATAGGATTTATGTCCAATTTTTCCACTGACAAAGCATTTCACTTCACCTCCTCTACTTCTTCGTCTTCCTCTAGATCGAGGAAAAATATTTCTATCAGCATACTGCATTCCCTATGAGCTTCCTCCTCTCTTAGGTTGAGTTTAAGGTTTCTTCTCCTCTTCTTTAGGTTTCTGAGTTCTGCCCTGGGAAATTGTCTTGCCTCTGCTTTGACTTCTACTTCGGCCTCTTTGACCTTGCTTCTGGCTCAACCTCTCTTCAGTGTTCAGAGCCATATGATAAGCATCTTCCACAGTCCAAATGGTCATCATGCTCATCACATATTGAATGTCATATCGCAGACCATTCATGTACCTTACAACTTTTTCATCATCTCTTTCCTAATGACCTTCTCTGATATTTATCCTGTAGAATTCTTCAGTGTATTCTTTTACTCACATCAACTTATGTCTCAAATTCTTCATCCTCCGAAATAGAGTGATTTGATAATCCCTGGGTATAAATTTGGCTTTCATCTTTGCAACCATTCTATCCCAGCTTTTGATTTTCTACTTGCCGTTGCAGCGTCTGTCAGCCTACAGCTCATCCCACCATAGTGTTGCATGCCCTTTAAGTCTAGTAATGACATGTTTGACTTTCTTATCTTCCTTGACATCCTCATAGTCAAAGTTTTTGTCTAGAGCTCTAATCTAGTCTAGAATTTCTTCAACATCCAAGTTGCCTTCGTACACTGGAATGTCCATTTTTTCTCTACCACCTATCCTTGCAACAAACCTGAATAGGTGTTCTTCTGCAACATCTTTGACTGAAAATTCTTCGTTTCTGGCTTCATTTTCACTTTCAGCCTCGCTGATATATCTACCCTCAACTGTGTGCCTCTTTGCTGTCTCCATAACATTAAGCCTAGCACATAATTCATGCATCTCTCTTTCCCTTGCTGGATCAGGTATTTTCCTGTCTGTTCTTCTCAACATTTCTCTTTCCTCTGCTGGATCAGGTATTTTCCTGTCTCTTCTTTTTGGTGGCATGGATGTAAAATTTTCTCCCTTCTCTCTTCTATAGAAAGGAAAGAAATTGTTCTAGTCTATAATACCACAACTGACACAGACCCCCTGCCCTCTGGCCGAGATCTGCACAGGATCTTCACTAAAAACACACCAAGGGTTAATAAAACCCTTTGTTTAAGCCACAAATTACTTCAGGTTTTGGGAGTTGGAGAGTCCTGATGTATTTCCACAACTCTTGGAAAATGCCAAAATGCAAAATGTCAATGAAGGTTGAATCCTTGAATGCGCCGCAAACACGCCCATTAATTTCATCTTTTCGGACTTTGAACGAACAATGAACAGTCATTCCTCTTCCCTTATGATTCCCTAAATTCCAAAATGTCGTTATGCCAAAATGGGTTCAACGTCCCATGGAATACAAGATCGATAGCCTTTCAGGATTTTCACTAAAGCTTGACCCCTTCTTTGACTTTCGCTGCACGTATCCTCTAACTAATACTTGAGACCCACCTTTTGACGTTTCTCTCTTTGCAATTTTAGGAGTTGTGTTGACGATGCAACTCCACTTATTGAGTCCCAAAACCCCGAAACCTGATTGGTACCCAACGACTATTGTCCCTCAACCTTTTCCGGATTTTTCCCTTTCCCTCTTCGGGATTTCGTGAACCGAAAGTTTGAAACTCTCGATTCCAAAGTCGCTACCTCCTCTACTTCCCGAACTCTGGAAAATCGAAATGCCAAAATCCCACACCAAAGGCAAACAACATTTTGTGACTTTAGGATTTTCAATGCAAAGAGTCCCCATTCCTTGTCATCAGAATTTCTGGTATGTCGAACCCCAAATTACCGAAATTTCAAAATTCCACACCTGATAATCCTTTTCGCAATCCGGGAATTTGTGTGACCAAGTATTTTGGCCTGCACTCCAAACTTGCAAATCCTAAATCCCTAAAATGATTTGATGTCTCAACAGACCACGATCAACATTCCACGTTAATTCTTGATGTTAGGGTGGCGGCTTCACCCAACTCGTAACCACCTTACAACTCCTATGGATCCTATGGTCCTCAAGACTTCACGAACTCTCCACGGAGAATTCTGACCACCTGATTCACTATTGAATGACTTATGTCAAACGACTGAGCATTCTCCATCCTGAACTTTATTTCTATGCAACGGTTTTGATCTACATCTCCCTTTGAAAACTTCAAAGGAGTTATCTCTCCTAAGCTTCCACTTGCAAACTCAAGCCTCCTAAAAGATCCCTTCTTGCACTCCTTGCGGAAAACTTTCAAATAACCTCTAGTTATTTCAGGTTTCTGACCCTGTGCACTCTTTGCAATAGTGGTCCTCTCAATCTCCCTCCTCGATTTATAAAATTCAAGGCTTCAATTGGCCTGCACAAACCTTGCACGTCTCTGTGCTTCACCTGCACTTCATCTGGTATGAGAAAAATGGTATCTCTCCTGAACTCAGACCCTCGTCAACGCACACCTTGTGAACATTCTCTTCACTCCTTGTAGGAATTCTCTAGAAGAGAAACAATTGAAACTCATTCTTCTCCTCTCTCAGACTTCATACGCTCAACATGAAATCATACACATAACACAGCTTTCAAAAAAAATGCATAACAGAGAAACAAATCAACTGTAAACATACCATTCAACAAATGTAAATAGTAAGCATCATAACACCATGAAAGTTGACTGAAAGCTTCATATATTAACTCAAGTTTTCCTGTACATGGGTTCTTCTCTACAGCTCTCTGCGACATCTCTCCAGCTTATGAATTATGAATAATCATCTATTGTTACTATGATACAAGGGTGAGGGTGTCTATATCCGTTTTCCCACCTACGCTTCTAAATTGTCTAATCTGACATTCATATCTACCTACTTTACATTAACAGACTTAAATGCCTATTACATCTGACAGATGAGAGTTATTTCTCTAGATCTGTTCATATCTCTAAGACATAAATGTAAGTACGCTTCTCCTAGATATTACATTAATGCTTCAGTTTTCAAAATTCAAAATGTTTTCAATAAAATGTGCCCTTTTTTTCATCTGTGTGTCTAGTTGTTCTTTTGGCTAGGTGCGTGCTTTGGATTTGTACGATGCTCCTACATCACTCATAATGTGTCAGATGACCTTCTTCCAATGATACATGTCGATTGGGTGTGATGAGTTGCGTTGATTAGGAGTAAGGCATTTGAAGGGTTGATGGGTCATTGTCTTTGATGATATTGATCATCACCATTGTGATCATTGTCTTCATTGTGGGACATCAGACATGATCTCCTATATTTACCCCTAGGTGAGAGGGGGTGGTTGGAATAGGAAAAAATAAGGAAATCATCAAGGAGGTAAAATATAAGTTGTCCTCTAACTTTGATATGAAAGATCTTGGTACAACAAATTTTATTTTGGGAATGGAAATTAAAATAGATTGGGAAAATAGGAAACTCTAGTTGAATGAGAGGAAATATCTTGAGAAAATATTGTAGAGTTTTAATATAAGGAAATGTAAACTAGTCAAGTTTCATATTCATATAGTTCTAAAGTTATATATAGATCAATTTATTAAGACACAAGAGGAGGGAGAGGGCATGACTTGTGTCCTTTATGCGAGTGTTTCTGGTAGTTTTATGTATGCAATACTTTTTACTAGACTTCATATTTCACATTCAATGGGACTTTTGCATATGTATGTCAAAACCAAGGAGGATCATTGGACAACTGTAAATATGGTTTCAGGTATTTGCGTGGCACTACATACTACAAAATTTTTTACCAAGGAATACTTGGCACAAAAAAAGTGTTGGGAGCGCATGGATTTGTTGACATAGGCTGAGTTAGAGATATGGATTATACAATATCTACAAGTTTTTATTTTCTTAACCTATTTGGAGGAGAAAAAAATTGGATGAGTAAGAGGAAATTTTTAGTTTTACTCTCAACTACAAAAGTTGAATACATGACAATAACTCGTGCGAGTAAGGAATTTGTATGGTTAGAGAGGTTGTGTTCATGTATTGTGTTTGTACAACAATCTATAAGGATAGAGTTTTATATCTAGAGTGAAATCCTTTTGGTAAATAAATTTTTGATGCAAACCCCCACCCTGACCTAGGGTCCACTGACCTCCCGGTCAAGGATCTTCAATTTTATGAGTTGGATTGACTCTTAGAGCCCTTGTTGATCCCTAAAAATCCCATAAACAAGTCATTTTCCTTTGAGCGGGTTCTAAAAAAGACCTGTGAGCATTTTCCTCTAACCCCCTTTACCTTTAAAATTAGATTTGGGCTCTAGCCCCCTTGTCTCAGGAAAAAACCACATATGACCTCGACTGGGACCAAGTGCCTGACAAAGTGGGCTACTTCGAGGCTCCAAATATTCTATCTCTAGGAGTTTCAACACCCCAATACCTCAACTCCTCCGAACACATGGACTCGTAGAGCGTTGAATCCATGACAGGATCGATGGCCTACAAATCATACTCAAATCAATGGCTCGCAGTGACTCTGGGAGTTCGTTATTTTTCCATTTTGCCCAGTCCAACACCTTACACTTTCGAAGCACTGAAATAATGGAGGTAATATCCTCCCTCCACATGTCCACTATGAATAGACGACCAAGAGTTACTCCATCGCCTGGGCCTTTGAGAGTCATAAACCTTAAACAAACCAAGTCTTAAACATCCTGGGGTATCAACCCTTCAGTTCCCAATATCCGATGACACTTTTCCCTGCTCTTAAATGATGAGGATCTGCTCTATGACTCCTTGACCTATTTATATGCCATGTCTTCATATATTTGCACCATTTCCTTAGTAATGCTAAATTTCTCAGATGCCAATGTCTTTATTTGTATTGTCTCCTCCTCACTTTGTGTTGGAATGTTCTATTCTTGCACGGTTTTCTACTGTTGCTATGATTTTTATTTGTTTTGTTCCTTAGTAAGTTGTATCTACTCCAAAACCTACTTAACTTCTATTAGATTTCTCATTATCTTCTCTCTTTGTATTTCTGCTTCTTCATATGTTTCTATGGCATGGTCTTGTGCTCCTTCTCTGACTAAGTCTACATCATCTTATTTTATTGTATATTAGGGGACATCCTTATGCACCCTCATTTTATTGCACACTCCACTTGATTGTAAAATAGTTGTCTTGGGTGGCCTCTGTTTCCTCTCTTGTGATTGGGATATCTGTCTTCGGTATATCCCCTGCTCCTTTTCCCTCCTGTGCAGGGAAATTATCCTCCCTATGTGTCTCTCCATTAGTGTCATTTGTGTGTTCCTTATGTTGTGTGAAAATCTTGGGGATATCCTTTTTCTTCCTAAGTGTTCTTGTTGTTGAACCCCCCCTTATCTTCTTTGTGTTCACTAATGCGGATATTTTATTCATTGCTAAGGTACTCTTTTTTTATGAGGGGCCCGCTTCTAATGGTTTCTTGCTTTTTTTTTGGCTCCACTCGGACCTTCCATTCCTCCTTCCAATCTTTCATTGCCCATTGCACGTGCTCTATTATGAAGCAATATCTCATCTTAATCCACTCCTTCTCTGGATCCCATTTTTTCTTGGATCCACATATTGTGCCTTGATGCTTTGAAGTTTTCGATCTTCTTGCACTCCTCCACCACCTCTGGTGGGAACCTCCAAGCTTCGACCACCTTTTCTTGTTTTTCTTCGAGATATGTCACAAATATGTTGGAGTTTGCCTTTATTTCCTTTGTGATAGTTGTGTGCCACAATGTTTCATATTGTGTTGCGCATAATTTTATGATTCTCTAACACAATACATTGTATTTGGGGTGTTTCCATCCCTTTAATGCAATAATAATGATCAACCACAAGTAATGGAACTCTACCCCCAAATCCTGGGCATCCTGACAATCAACTAGAAACAAGTTTAGTAAATATGCACTCCAACTTAGTAGAGTCCCCTTTACACACTATGCGGTTGCTACTATTACCCCTGATGGCACCTCTTCCTTAAGGAACTTCCTTATAAATTTACATGCCGTGAGTTTTGTTTCTAACCTCATCATGGGTTCATTTATTTTGTTAATTATAATGCCTCTAGACCCTCTCATTTTTCCATAGGTTTGCTTCATTTCCTATGCCAAGAATTTATCCTTGGTCTTGACATACGTATACTGTGCAAGTTTCTCACCATCTATGGAAATACCTGCTATATTTTCAATTAACTCAATGTCGATTGAGACTGGTCTATCCAACCATATAATTTCTCCATGCACTATTCCCCGCATGTATATCAGAGAGATATATCATAGGGAAAACCCTTTTCTATAGAACCCTTGAATACCGTAACCCTTGGGAAGGAAACAAAAAATGAATCAACAAGATCTATTGTCATGCTACATTGTCTTCTGCATTCTGGATGCAAAATTACTACACAGTTTTTCCTTTTAATCATTTGGGAATTTCATCAATGAAGTATTCTTCAGGTCGAAGTATAACTCCACAAGAGTAAACAAAAAAAGAAAAATAGTATAGTGGTCCCGCCAACACACTTATTTGGGAACTATTCCATTGGCTTCACATTTTCTTCGTGATTGTAGTCATACCCTTCATTTTTAATCCTTTTTGTTTTAGTGGACCCGACCCCTTGCCAGTTTCCCTATTTTTCCACCTATCCCATTATATTTCCCTTTAAGCATTGATCGTTGTGATACCTATCACTTCTAAATCCTTTTTCGTTTTTGTCCCACCCACCAATTTTTTTCCCTTACCTACACTTTCCCTCTCCAAATGGCCACCACTTACAACCAAGATCTCCAAAATTTCGTTAATCAAGCCCATGTCTCCATCGAACATCTCACATCTCAGAGGGATTCCATCGATTCTCGCATTTACACCTTGGAAGCCAACCTCACCACCCAATTGGCCTCCATCCAGACTGTTGTCAATCAATTATTGAACCGCCCTACAGGTCCTTCTTCATCAACACAATCCGATGTTGTTGATTCCTCTCAGTCTCCACATTTTCACTCCAAATCCTTTCATCGTGAACCTCGCATTCACTGCGTAGAGGTCAATAAATTTGATGGCTCTGATCCTACAAGTTGGGTCACTCAAATGGAGCATTATTTTTATCTGCATGGTATTAATGATGATTTGGCCAAACTTCTCTATGTTGTCCTCTATCTATATCCTAAACATTGGCAATGGTGCAAATGGTGAAAACATTCATGTTAGGGGTATATTTTTTAGACCCAGTTTGTTGTTGAGATCTATGCTCGCTTTGATATTGATACCCATTATCTAGGTCATTTGACCAAGTTGAAATAGTTAGGCACAGTGGAAGACTTCATAACTTATTTAGAGTATTTGGCCTTTCAATCAAAGGGCATGTCATACACGTTCTTATGTGAATGCTTTATTAGTGGCCTCAAGAATGAAATCTGATCCCAAGTTCTCACGACTCACCCTCCCACTTGGTTGGAAGCTACTAAACATGCTAAAGAGGCCCAAAAAGTTGTTTTTTCCCAGAAAAAAAATCCCCCTTTTGTTCCTCGCCCTCGACCTACTAATCCTAACCCCCTTGTTACTCCCCTCAAGGTCTAGAAACTAACTAGGGATGAACTAGTTGAATGCCAACTCAAGGGTCTTTGTTATAATTGCGATGAAAAATATTTTTCAGGGCACAAGTGTAAGGAACAAAAATTATTTATTGCCATCTCAGAATATGTTCCTGAAGAGGATGTGAGAGTTCCCCTTGTTGAAGAACCATCCCTTCTCGATGCCACCCAAGAGATTGTTGACCCACCTGAAGTTGAACCACTTATTTCCTTGCATGTCCTCACTAGCTTCTCGCCCCCCCCCAAACGCTCAATCTCATTGGCTACATTAACCATATGAAGGTCATCATCCTTGTTGATAGTGGTAGCACCAACAGTTTTATTCATCGTCCCATTTCCCATGACACCAATTTCTATATTCATGTTGTCAATAATTTTCAAAACATGGTAGCCAATGGTGGGTCCCTGAAATGTGGTGGGCGGTGTGAAACTTTTTTTATTCAAATTGGCCATTTCCAACTGAAAGATCATATGTTTTCCATTTACATGGGAGGTTGTGAGATTGTGCTAGGTATTGAATGGTTACACACTTTGGGTACCATTATTATGGATGTTAAGGAATTAACCATGCAATTCAAACAGGAAGGACAAAAGTATCAATTCAAAGGTATCACATTCGGTTCTCCTGGTATCATTAGTTCCCATCATATGGAAAATATCCTCAAGAAAAGAGACTCTGGTATCATTTCTCAACTCCATTTTATTCAAGCTGTTGAGACACCCTCTGTGCATCCTGACCTCCAAGTTATCCTTTCTAAACATCAATCTATTTTTTCCACCCCTCAAGGCCTTCCTCCTTCTCGTGGTGTTCATGATCAATCCATTCCTCGTGTTCCTGGTAGTGTTCCTCCCAATGTTTTCCCTTATCACCACCTCTTTTCTCGAAATAATGAAATTGAGAAAATAGTGCAGGAATTGGTCCACAGGGTGTTATCCACCCCAGTACCAGCCCTTATTCTTCCCCTGTGGTCATGGTACTTAAGAATGGAGGTACTTGGTGCATGTTTCTTGACTTTAGTTCCCTCAATAAGCTCAACATCAAGGACAAGTTCCCCATTCATGTCATTGATGATCTCTTGGATGAGTTGAGTGGTGCTCAGTACTTCACAAAACTTGATCTTCATTCTAGCTACCACCAGATACATATGAAACAAGCCGACATACCAAAGACTACCTTTCAAAATCATGAGGGTCACTATGAGTTTTTGGTCATGCCCTTTGGCCTATGTAATTCACCCTCCACCTTCCAAATGCTCATGAATCATGTCTTCCATCCTTTTCTCTATCATTTTGTCTTAGTTTTCTTTGATTATATTCTCATCTATAGTAAAACTTGGCAATATCATATTTCCCATGTGGATCAAATTCTACATCTACTCTTCCAGCACCAACTTTTCTTCAAACAATCTAAATGTGATTTTGGCACCTCAAAAGTTGAGTATTTAGGTCATCTTGTTGGCAAGGGCAGTGTGAGGGTATATCCTAAAAATATTGAATCTATGCAATATTGGCCTCACCCAAAGATTCTCAAAATCTTATGTGGATTTTTGGGTTTAACAGGTTATTATTGCAAGTTTGTTAATAATTATCAAAAGATTGTGACACCTCTCACGACTCTCCGGATCAAACGTTCTTTTTTCTGGGATGGTATGAAACATGACGTACTTAATTTTGTGGTTGAATGTGATGTGTGTCAACCAAACAAAGGAGAAACAATCAAATCTCCTCGAACACTACAACCACTTCCGATTCCACCTGTTATTTGGTGGGATATCTCTATGGATTGTATTGTAGGAATACCTAAATCAGGAAATAAATCAATCATCATGGTGGTAGTTGATTGTATTTCCAAGTATGATCATTTATGTGCTCTTCAACACCCATTTACAACATCCAGTGTGGCTCAACTTTTCATGGATTAAGTCTTCAAGCTTCATGGCATGCCGCTTACTATTGTTTCTGATCAAGACCCAACATTCACCAAAACTTTTTGGTAAGAATTGTTCAAGCTCCAAGGCTGATGAAGGAGCATCACCAACACGTTAAGCGAGCCAGCGTAGAAGCGGAGGACAACTGGACAAACCAACACAAGTTTTGATAATCACCTTGGAAGTTGTTGCGCGAACATAAATGTGAATATTTAATGAAGCAAACTTGTATATTGTAAATGGACCTTGAGAGGATAGATCTTGTACTTTAGTAGGTAGACGACATTTAAAATAGTTAATGTAAAGTAGATATAATTTAATTCTAGACTACACAGTTATAGAGCGCAAGAGGGAAATGGGATATAGACACCCTCATTGTGCATTGTAACATAATTCAGGGATAGATAGAGAATTTTGGAGGAGCAGGAGAGCCAGAGCAAGCAGAGAACTGTGTAAAGAACACCCATGTACTGATATTTGAATTAATAGAAGAGATTTGATTCAAATTCATGGTTTTGTGTTTGTTCTTTGTGTATGGATGTTATGCTCAATTGATGTTTGTTTCCTGTCATACATTTTCTTTTATATGTTGTGTATGTGATTTCATGTATGAATTGAAGTCTGAGAGGAAGATGGAATGAGTTTCAATTGTTTCTCTATTTGAGCCAGAGATTCCTGCAAGGAGTGAAATTGAAGTGTCCACAAGGAGTGCATTGACAAAGGGTTGAGATAGAGGTAACTTTTGTTCTCATTCGTCCCAAAGGTGCAGTTGGGTATAGGAGTCGTGCAAGGAGTGCGCAGGCCAGGTAAAAGTCTCAGGGTTGCGAACCTGAGTGAGTCTTTGAAGGATTATTACTGCAAGTGTGTGCAGAGTCGAAGAATTCAACATGTAGTCGTGATTGAAGGTTTTCTGCAAGGAGTGCGAGCAAGGAGTTTCCTTTCGAGAACTTAATGAAGTGGGAAAATCTCAGGAAGGATAGGCCTTTGAGTTTGTCAAAAGACAGTGCAGTGAAATCGTACCTTGAAGGTGGGAAAGAAGTGTCACAGGTTTGCGCGTAGGTGAACAAGTCTTCATGGAGGAAGTACTTGATTCATTTCACGGAATTCATCAGGAAGGAACGGACGGTCGGAATTCCCCGAGGAGAATTTGCGAACCACCGTAAGCCGTTAGATCTTGGAAAGGTGCAGGGAATATAAGGCGATGTATTCCCAATAGGTTCCAAGATCAAGAGGGTTAGAGGCATTGATCAGGACCACGAGGGTCGTTGGATTCGTGCATATATCGTGGATTGGGGTTTCGTGAGTCGAAGCTCCAAATTATTGCAACAGAAATCACGATATCGCGAGACACGATATCCTGACAGTCGAAGTACAATGTGTAGGGCCACAGGAAGTTAGTGGAGAATAGGTGGTGCACCAAATCATAGTTTGGGAAAAGTAAAGTCCCGAAACCATCGACATCAGGATTCACGATCCCACAAAGTCTGAAATCCCGATAGAAGTGACGGGAGGTGGAAAGGTCAACTCACACGTGTGCGTCGGAGTTTCGGCATATCGGGCATCGGGAGTTGGTAAGACGAGTTGCTCGACACCGCGAGTGCTCAGATCCCGATAGGGAAATTCCAACAAAGAAAAGGAGAAGGTCAACGTTGAATAGTCATCGGGTCTCAGGGATTCGAGAGCCCAGTGATTGACCTTTGACTTCACGAAGTCATGAAGTCAAATTCCCCAATAAGTAAAGATAGGGGGTTTGTGCGGAGATTTCTGTGGGTGAATATTTATCGATAGGGAAATAGAAGAACAATTGAGTTCTTCGGGCCGAGAGAAGAGAATATCTTGTGATCGAGCGTGCCTGCAGGTGCGACTGCGTCAGAGTGGTATCAGATCATAGAAAGACTCTTTTCTTTCTGTAGCAGAGAAGAAGAAAATTCACCATGCCGCCAAGGAGAGAAAGACAATCACCTGATCCAGAGGCCAGGGAGGTGCAGAGAAGAGGCAGGAAGGTAAAAAATCCAGAAATGGAGAGACAAATGCATAACCTCCGAGCGGGACTCGAGGACATGGAGACAGCGCAAAGACGCACAACTACTGCCGACGATCTCAGTGATTCCGATAGTGAAATAGAGGCTGAACATGAAGACGAAGAAGTTGCAGCCAAAGATGCGTCAAACAAACGTCTAATCAAAGCTATTTCCAGGATGGGTGCAAAAGCAAAGATGGACATTCCAGTTTATGAGGGAAACTTGGATGCAGAGGAGCTACTAGATTGGATTATAGCTCTCGACACATATTTCGACTATGAAGATGTCGAAGAGGACAAGAAATTCAAGCATGCTGTCACGTGCTTGAAGGGACATGCAACATTGTGGTGGGATGAGCTACAAGTAGATAGATGCTGCAAGGGCAAGCAGAAAATCAAGAGATGGGATAGGATGATTGTGAAGATGAAAGAAAAATTCATCCCGAGAGACTATCAAATTACTCTGTTCAGGAGGATGCAGAACCTGAGACAGAGGCTGATGACAGTGAAAGAATACATGGAGGAATTCTATCGACTGAACATCAGGGCAGGTCATCGGGAGAGAGATGATGAGAAGGTTTCCAGATACATGAATGGCCTGAGATACAATATCCAGGATGAGATGAGCATGGTAACCATCCGAACAGTGGAGGATTCTTATCAGATGGCTCTGAAAGATAAGGAGAAGATGAGGCGTAAGCAAAGTCAGAGGGGCCGAGGAAGAAGCCAGCCTAGAGGCAAAGCAATTGCCCAGGACAAATCTTAGAGGCCCAAGGAGGAATGGAAGAAACCTCATACTCATTAAGAGAGAGGTGGAACCTCACAGCGGGGGCCATATGTTGAACAAAGAGGGCAACATAATGAACAGAGGGGAGATTATGCTGACAACAACGCTTTTCCTTGTACCAGGGGTAGCGGAAGAGGAAGAGGTGGAGTAATCACATGCTTCACATGTGGAAAGAATGGGCACAAGTCTTACGAGTGTCCAAAGAAAAATAAGGACATTGGAGAAGCTCACATCACCGAAGCACAGAGGGGGGATGTTGAGGCAGAAGATGCAGAAGGTGGAAGGTCATTGATGATGCGTAAAGTTCTATTAACACCCAAGAAGGAGGTGGAGGACTGAGCTCAACGAACCATACTTTTTAGGACTGCTTGCAAGACCAAGGATAGGGTATGCAAGGTTATCATGGACAGACGTAGCACAGATAATCTTGTATCCACAGAGATGGTAGAGAAGTTGGAGCTGGAGATGACTGATCATCCAAGCCCATACAGAGTTTCATGGCTACAAAAAGGACACCAGGTAACTGTCACTAAACAATGCTTAGTTGAATTCAAGATAGGAGGATATAATGATAAGATTTTATGTGATGTTATTCCTATGGATGTATGTCATCTATTGCTGGGTAGACCATGGCAATATGAAAGAAATGTGATTCATGATGGGAGAATGAACACATACACCCTGGAGAAGAATGGGAGAACCCATATGTTGCTTCCAATAAAAGATAAGGAGATGAAGTCAGAGGCAAGAAACACAATACTTCTCATGAGTGGGAAGGAACTTCTTACAGAGGTTAAGAAGAAAGAAGATCCACAATTCTTTGTGATTAGGAAACTGAGGATTGTTCTGACTAGCACAAGAGTGGATGATCTACCATAAGAGATTCAGGAACTGCTGGAAGAGTTCGCTGACATTGTGGTGGACGAATTACCTCGTTCGTTGCCACCAATGAGGAGCGTGATTCATCATATAGACTTCATACCAGGGGCTAGTTTGCCAAACAAAGCCGCGTATAGGTTGACACCGCAATAAAATGAAGAGGTCAAGAAACAGATTCAGGAGCTACTAGACAAAGGTTTGGTCAGAGAAAGCTTGAGTCCGTGTGTTGTTCCAATAGTACTCAGTCCAAAAAAGGATGGAGGCTAGAGGATGTGTACTGACTCAAGGGTGATTAATAAGATAACCATCAGGTACAGATTTCCATTGTCAAGGATGGATGATCTGATGGATTGCTTGAGTGGAGAAAAATACTTTTCAAAGATTGATATGAAGAGTGGATATCACCAGATTCGCATGAGGGAAGGTGATGAGTGGAAAACAATGTTCAAGAAAAACGAAGGTTTGTATGAATGGCTTGTTATGCCGTTTGGCTTAAAAAATGCGCCAAGTACCTTTATGAGGTTGTTGAACGAAGTCCTAAGGGAATTCATCGGGAAATTTGTCATTGTGTATTTGGATGACATACTAATTTACAGTAAATCAGTGGCAGAGCACTTGAAGCATTTGGCTACAATGATGAAGAAGCTACAACAGGAGAAGTTGTTGATAAATATGAAGAAGTCCTCATTTATGAAGACAAAGCTCATTTATCTAGGTTTTGTTATTTCGGAAAATGAGTTGAGGATGGATCCAGATAAGGTGGAGGTAATTAAAAATTGGCCAGCACCGAGAAATATTTTTGAGGTGAGGAGTTTTCATGGATTGGCTAGTTTCTACTGGAAGTTCATCAGGAATTTTAGTGGAATTAGCACAGCAATGATGGATACAGTGAAGAAGCGGAATAAATATTTTCACTGGACAATAGAGGCTGAGAAGAGCTTCAATCTGTTGAAATGGAAGATCACGAAACAACCGGTTTTGGTGTTGTCGGATTTCCAGAAGACATTTTAGGTGAAATGCGATGCAAGCAGGTTTGCCATAGGAGCGGTCTTAAGTCAAGAAGACAGACCGATTTCATATTTCAGTGAGAAGCTGAATGAGGCAGAGGTGAAATACTCCACATACGACAAGGAACTTTATGCTATCATCTAGGCATTGAAGAAGTGGAGGCATTACTTGATCCCAAAGGAATTTGTTCTATATAGTGATAACCACGCATTACAGTTTGCGACTCAACAGGAGAAGTTGAATCAGAGACATGTAAAATGGGTGGAGTATATGCAGAGTTTCACATTTGTGATTAAACACATTTCGGGTACTGCTAACAAAGTGGATGATGCTTTGAGCAGGAAGTGTTTGCTATTGCAGGAGTTCCGAGTCAAAACATTGGGTTTTGATGATCTCAGGGACATGTACGCAGATGATCAAGATTTCAAAGAAGAGTATGAAGCAGATGAGAATCCAGTTCTCAGAGACAGAAGCTAATAGATGGACTATATGATCCAGGGGGGATTACTATTTAGAGTAAATCAATTGTGCATTCTGAAATGCTCCATGAGGGAGAATCTGTTAAAGGAGAAACACAGTGGTGGATTAGCAAGACATTTTGGCCATGATAAGACATTCAAGAAGCTGAGCGAATCATATTTTTGGCCAGGAATGCGAGCATATGTCAAGAGATTTTTTGACAGATGTAGAGTTTTCCAACATTCGAAGGGAAGGAAGCAGAATGTAGGTTTTTATCAGCCATTGCCCATACCAGAGAGACCATGGGATGTGATAAGCATGGATTTTGTATTGGGGTTGCCAAGGACACAAAGAGGTGTTGATTCAGTCTTTGTGGTAGTGGATAGGTTTTCCAATATGGCACATTTTATTCCATGCCAGAAAACCAGCGATGCGACTCACATCGCGAACCTGTTTTTCAAGTAGGTCGTTCGACTTCATGGATTGCCGAAGAGTATAGTTTCAGACAGAGACACAAAATTCATAGGGCATTTTTGGAGGACCTTATGTAAGAAGCTAGGGACTAATTTGATGTTTAGTTCTACTTATCATCCTCAGATAGATGGACAAACAAAAGTGGTCAATAGAAGTCTGGGAGACTTTCTAAGAAGATTGGTGACAGAGCACCATAGCTAGTGGGACAATATATTACCACAGGCAGAGTTTGCATACAAGGACTCAGTGAATCAGAGCACAGGGAAATGTCCATTTCAGATCATATATGGGATGCAGCTGAGAGGTGTTTTTGAACTGAGGGATTCAGAACAGACTGCGACTAGCAGCGCTAGTTCAGAAGAATTCATGGAGGCGATGAAGGAATTTCACAGTCAGGTGAAGGAGCGGTTGCAAAGCTCAAGCCAGGAGTATAAGCGTAGGGCCAATCAGCAGAAAAGACAACTTCAGTTCGAGGTTCGTGAATTAGTTTTGGCACATTTAAGGAAAGAGAGATTACCGAGGGGAACATACAATAAGTTGAAAATGAAGAAAATCGGGCCATGTAAGGTCTTGAAGAAATTGGGGGAAAATGCTTATGAGATCGAGTTACCGGATGGGATCGGAATATATTCGATATTCAATGTCGCAGATCTATACCCATACAGGGTTGGAGAAGCAAAAACTAGAGCTGAGCAGCCAGTGATCCAGTGGATGGAACATATTCCAGTTGTAGAGAAGCCGTAGATGACAAGAGAGTGGGTAAGAAGACCAGGAGGAAATAATACTATGAGTATCTGGTTAAATGGAAGAACCATCCAGTGGAAGATGCCAGCTGGGAGAATGAAGCAGAGATACAGAAGCATGGACAGACCGTGCAAGAGCTCATGGACAAGATCCCATGAAATTTTTCAAGTGAGGGAGTATGATGTAGGAGCATCACCAACACGTCAAGCGAGCTAGCGCAAAAGCGGAGGACTGCTGGACAAACCAGCACAAGTTTTGATAATCACCTTGGAAGTTGTTGCGTGAACATAAATGTGAAGATTTAATGAAGCACACTTGTATATTGTAAATGGACCTTGAGCGGATAGCTCTCGTCCTTTAGTAGGTAGATGACATTTAAAATAGTTAATGTAAAGTAGATAGAATTTAATTCTAGACTAGACAGTTATAGAGTGCAAGAGGGAAATGGGATATAGAAACCCTCATTGTGCATTGTAACATAATTAAGGGATAGATAGAGAATTCTGGAGGAGCAAGAGAGCCAGAGAAAGCAGAGAACTGTGTAAAGAACACCCATGTACTGATATTTGAATTAATAGAAGAGCTTTGATTCAAATTCATGGTTTTGTGTCTGTTCTTTGTGTATGGATGTTATGAAAAATTGATGTTTGTTTCCTGTCATTCATTTTCTTTTATATGTTGTGTATGTGATTTCATGTATGAATTGAAGTCTGAGAGGAAGATGGAATGAATTTCAATGGTTTCTCTATTTGAGACAGAGATTCCTGCAAGGAGTGTAGTGCAAGGAGTACACGGGCCAGGTAAAAGTCTCAGGGTTGCGAACCTGAGTGAGTCTTTGAAGGATTACTGTTGCAAGTGTGCACATATTTGAATACTTCAACACTTATTCGTGATTGAAGGTTTGTCGCAAGGAGTGCGAGCAAGGAGTTTCCTTTTGAGAACTTAAAGAAGTGGGAAAATCTTAGGAAGGATAGGCCTTTGAGTTTGTCGAAATACAGTGTAGTGAAATCGTACCTTGAAGGTGAGAAAGAAGTGTCACAGGTTTGCGCACATGTGAACAAGTCTTCATGGAGGAAGTACTTGATTCATTTCGAAAAATTCATCAGGAAGGAACGGACGGTCGGAATTCCCCGAGGAGAATTCGCGAACCACCGTAAGCCGTTAGATCTTGTAAAGGTCCAGGGAAGATAAGGCGACGTATTCCCAAAAGGTTCCAATCTTAGGAGGGGCGGAGCCATTGATCAGGACCACGATGGTCGGTGGATTCGCGCGTGTATCGTGGATCGGGGTTTCGTGAGTCGAAGGACAGTGTGTGGGGCCACAGGAAGTTAGTGGAGAACAGGTGGTGCACCAAATTAGAGTTTGGGAAAAGTAAAGTCCCGAAACCATCGACATCAGGATTCGCGATCCCGTGAAGTCCGAAATCCTGATAGAAGTGACGGGAGGTGGAAAGGTCAACTTGCACGTGTGCATCAGAGTTTCGACTTATCGGGCATCGGGAGTCGGTAAGACGAGTTGCTCGACACCACGAGTGCCGAGATATCGATAGTGAAATCCCTACAAATAAAAGGAGAAGGTCAGCGTTGACTGGTCATCGGGTCTTAGGGATTCGAGAGCCTAGTGACCGACCTTTGACTTTGTGAAGTCGCGAAGTCTGATTCCCCGATAAGTAAAGAGAGGGTGTTCGTGCGGAGATTTATGCAGGTGAAGATTTCCTGATAGGAAAATAGAAGAACAGTTGAGTTCTTCAGGCTGAGAGAAGAGAAGATCCTGTGAGCGGGTGTGCCTACAGGTGTAGCTACATCAGAGGCACCCAATTGCATCTCAACACATCTTATCATCCCCAAACTGATGGTCAAACTGAAGTGGTCAACAAGTCTTTGGAAACATATTTGAGGTGTTTTTCATCATAAAGGAAAAATTAGTGGGATCAATGCTTACCACTCATTGAATGTTGGTACAACACTTCTTTCCATACAGCTACCCGCATGACCCATTTTGAAGCAGTCTATGGAAAAAATCCACCTTCAGTTCTCTCATATTTTCCAAGTGTCTCGAAGGTGCAGGAAGTTGACCCAACTCTTACAGTTCAAGAGGTTATTCTTCGTACCCTCAAAGACAATTTGGTCATGGCCCAGAATCACATGAAGCAACAACCAGATCAAGGTTGTTCTGAACGTCAATTTGCATAAGGGGATCACGTGTTTCTTCGACAACAACCTGACAAGAAAAATTCCCTCAAGGCTAACCATTTTCATAAAGTGGTGCCCAATTTTTGTGGTCCTTATACAATTCTCAAGCGTGTCGGACAGGTGGCCTATCAGTTATATTTTCCCAGTCATTCTAAGCTCCATCATGTTTTTCACATTTCCTCCTTAAAGAACGTGACTGGAACTAAGTGCCAAACTCAAACCAACCTTCCGGAGTTGGATGAAGAAGGCTCCATATGGCTACAAGCACAAGTAGTTTTGGACCAGCATGAGTATTGTCTGCGTCAATGAACCATCACAGAAGTGTTAGTCTAGTGGAAAGATACAACTCCAGCAGATGCCAGTTGGAAACCAACTACTATTCTGCATCAATTTCCTCATCTCAAGCCTTGAGGAAAATAATTTTTTTAAGTGGGAGAACATGTTAGCGACAAAACCCCTCATGTAGGTAGAATAAGATATTTCCATGTAATAAAGGTCAATATTAATAAGACCTAGAAATAAGGAAGAATAAGTCCAATGTAAGAAGACCTAATAGAAGCTTTCGTTTCTAGAAGGATCTTCCTCTAGATTTTTATTTTGATAGACATATTAAGTATAAATAGGTGTCGAGGGTATTAGAATTTTTTTCTTGGATATTATTGTAATATATCTCTTCTCTACTGGAGGTTTCCCCCTCGAAGAGGCAAGTGAACATTTCTCTCAGTAATCAAACTGTTATTTCTGGTGTTATTTTGTTATCATTTTGGTATTATTGTGGTGTTGTTCTGGTTATATTTTTGTTCATCTATCATCTCTGGCTATTTATTTTAGTTCTTCATATGTTTTATATCTAGAATATTACAAGTGGTATCAGAGCACCTTCCTCGGAAAAAAAAATCTGGGTTAATGTTTTTTCAGGGTAGAGACGTATTGCAACGTCTTTAAGCTACAAAGATCTTTCGTTATGCGCATAAACCCACTCTCAAGGATTCATACATGCAGTAAATGTAGGTGGTACTTAAACACACATCTGTTGGCCACCCTTTTAACCCTTGTTGGTACCCCTTCCAGTGGTAGCGCATTAGACAACACATGTATACGGATTAACCTAGATCGACCTAGATCTCATCTCACCATTTTTGCAATAATTTGTTTCTAGAATGATTCAGACCGTGAAATTGGGATGCGATTGAGAAAACATATCCAAGTATATTTGGTACAAATTTCAGATTGAGGGTCGTTTTATTTTTGGAGTTATACTCCGTGGAAAATAGGGTTTGTGGCTAGTCCTGAAAGTAGTATAAAATAGGTGTTTCGGGTAAAAAGGTCATAAATTTTTCATAACAGATCCAAATTTAGTAAGACCAAATGTGTTGGTTAGATTACAATATGTAGTATTTCATGTAAAATTTTCATATCCATATAACAAATATTTCATGCAAGGAACTCTCTACACGTTCTCTCTCTACAATAAGCCAGAATTCAACAAGGTATGCCATTTTTGCTATAAGTCCTTTTATGAGAGGTTCCAAGTAGTGACACCTGGATGAATTGCATAAAACACATTGAAGAATATTGTGCACTATTTTCATATATTTATTCATCACATGTACATAGTTATTATTATTTCAAGTTAGGGTTGTTGACTAATCCAAAACTAGTCACGTGAGACTAAAGTAATGCTTTATGAAAATGATAGTCTCTTGTTGTTAAATTCAAGAAAGGTTTTTAGGTTGAGGTACAGGTTGGTGCATGTTTAATGCACTTTCTCATGGTACAATTTGATTACAGGTTGGTTGGTACAGGTTGGTGCATGGTTGATGCACTTTTTTATGGTACATGTTGATTACAGGTCGAGGTACAGGTTGATGGATGGTTGATACATGGTTCAGGTTGTTTGGTGTAGGTTTATTGGTACAAGTTTACAATAGTGTATCTCACAGTGATAGTGGGATAGTGGTTCCATCACTCTATTTATACGTCAGGGTGGTTCTTAAGACCTAAAGAGTGGGTCATTACCGCTTAATTGGGGCATATTACATTATTAATGTTATTTTATTTATGTCAAATTTAGTCTGTTAGTTGTATTATACCTCCTAGTCTCCTATATATACCAAGGAGACATTTTCATTTGGAATCATCTGGTATTTGGACATTTATGTAGGAATAAGGAGGTTTCCCCCTAGACACCTTGGAATTTTTTCTATAAATTGTTTTCTACAACTATTCAGAAGGAACATCTTGAAGGATATTTAGTAGATGGATCAAGGTATGTTGGGTTAAAATTCCAGCTCCTGGGGCCTTATACTTTTAGAGATACATCCTTTGTAAGATATGGTTCTGGAATCAACCTGAATTGAGTCATTGCGGAATTTTTTCTATACAATGTTTTCTGTAACGTTTCAGACCCTAAAATCCAAAGGATACTCACATAAATTAGTAAATTATCTGTGGTAACAATTTCATCTTCTGGGTCATCTTAAATTTGTATATACACCCTGTGGAAGATAGGGTATCTGACTAGTCCTATTGACTAGTCTCAAGAAGGTGTTCCATGTAAAACAATCATAAACATCTTCCTAGAGTATCCAAATTGAGTGAGACTAGTTTCATTGGATATTGGACATCTCGTAGTAGTTCTGGTACAAGTTTTAGAATTTTATATCAATTAGTTGAGAATGCTATACAAGTGAGATCTCCTAGAAAGGAGAAAAATAAGCAAGTTGTGGGGAAGTTACCATAAATTACACTTGGCACATCCATTTTTTATCAGACCTGTGGAATTGTAGAGAAGAAATATCATATACCTACAAGAAAATAAAATTTTATACTCAAAAGGGCTGAAATTTTGGAGATACAATAAAAGGAATATTGTCTAGCAGAATGACCCCAAAATCAAGGTTTAAAGTGATACTTGGCCAACATGCCACCAAAAAGGGGAACTTCTACACCAAATAAGCCTCCAGAAAAATCTACCTAACAATTTCCATCCTTAAGTGTCCCACGATGTACTAAACATTGATATGGTTGTTACATGTACACCAAAAAGGGTCCCATGGTTAATTCCTCTATGAGAACTATAAGAAGGTATATAATATCAAGGTTGATGCAACTACTAGAAAAAATGATAAGAAAGTCATAATTCTATAAAAGAAAGAAGAATAGAAAAGAAAATGAATGAAAAACTCAAAATCCTAAGGTCATATTGATCTCTCACTCCTCTAGAGGTAATCACCCCTAGTCCCAATGCACTGAATGCATAATCATAAGAAGAACTTTATCACAGTGAAAAAAATGAAGAAAATAATAAGTGTTCAAAACCTGAAAAGGGGACTTCCAATGAAATCAAATTATATCAAAAGGTAATATAATGGGTTTGTAATGCAAAAATTATCTAGGAAAGTGCATCTCAAGTAGCAAGCTCTCTCTCTACAAAGGCACTCATGAAGATGGACCAACTATGATGTCTTGCATGTTAGTGACACAATAACCATGTAGTCATCCCAACACATTTCCATCCACCATACCTACAATGAGATGGGTTTCTCAAGAAATATTCCTCTACCTAGGTACTAGAACAACTAATAGGATCTTTTGATTGAACCCCCATACCTAAAGTTGCCAAATTTATTAAGTTATTGAGTTAATGTGAAGTTTGAAGAGGATACCTAATGCGAATTTATTATATTGATTCTACTTTGAGTGATGACATACCTTATATTCTTCTAAGGACTCTTGAACCTTGGAATTGTTTCTCTTACTTGATTCTGTGACTTTGACTGAATTGGGTACACATGATATGGTTCTTTGGAGGACATGCCATTCTTTCACACATAACATTTTTCATTTTATTACAAGACATGACACACGTGATGTAGAGCATTGGTTCACCTGATGACTTGACACATTCAAATTGATCCTCTATCATATTCTAGCCCTCGACAATAGACAAATGAGCCTTTTTTTTTCAAATATCATTATATTGGATGAAAAATGGGTAGGAATCCTACACTTTTGAATAGTGTACCCACACCATCATAGAATTTGGTTTGATAATATTGCACTTGATGATGATTGGGCACCCCTTGGATAGTAAATGAAACCCCTTTCCACCTTGGATGTTTGCCTTCTCACCCTGGATAATTAGATCCTTGATGATGCATCATGCATTAGGGTTAGATTGATTATGATGGGGATTGATTTCCATTGGGGAACCATTTTATGGCTTGGGTCCTTGATCATATGACATAAACCTTGATGAGTAGACATACCTTCCACATTTATTGCACCACTTGATGATGAGACATGTCCTTTGGAGGCTTCTTTCACCCTCTTAGAGCATGATACCACCCACATGTGTTACTTTGGAGGACATATTTTGGTGCACTATCATGTTTTTATATTGTTTGAGGATATTTGAGAGGTAATCTTGGACATGTCTCACTTTTATCATGGATTTATTATTGTTTTGTTGTTTACTATGGACATATGCACTAAGGTTGCCTCATATGAAGAGGCTAGTGATCCTTTGTATAAAATCATAAATCACACCCATGATTCATCACTTCTACATGTCTTATGTCTCTTATTTTTTGTTGTGGAGATCTTGTATGGAATCTTGGAGTGATCTGAACGGATGCTTTGTCTTGTTTTCGTGGATTCTTCATGCAAACTAGGATTTCCACATGATAACAATTTTTCTAGTAAGTAATTTTCCATGCTCAAGTGTTATTTATTTGTATATTTTTGTGAATTATTGTAATATACGAGATATAAAATGTATGCAGAACAAAAATAAAATGCTAGAAATGGAAGAATAACAACATTATAACCAGAACATTCACCACAATAGCAATGAAATGATATGAGAAAAATAACATAAATAATACTTTGAATATGAAAGCAATGTTCACGGGCCTCTTCGAGGGGGAAACCTCCAGTTGAGTAGAGATCTATTACAATAACATACAAGTTAGGGTTCTCATACCCTCGAATCCTATTTATACTAAAGAGAAGCATATAGAGGAAGATCCTTCTAGAAGCGGAAGCTTCTATTAGGTCTTCTTACATCCTCCTTATTCTATTTCATTGAAAGGCCTTATTAATATTAACCTTTATTACATCTGAATATATTGTTCTACCTATGTGTGGGTTAGGACCCTAACATGTCTGCCCCCTTAAAAACATCCTTGTCCTCAAGGATTGAGATGAAGAAATTGTTGGAGAATGGTAGCTAGTTCCTAAGTGGCATATGCTGGAGTTGTATCTTTCCACTAGACTTGCACTTCCTTGATGGTTCTCTGATGTAGGCGACGCTCAAACTGGTCCAAAACTACTTCTGGTTGTAGCCAAATGGATCCTTCTTCAGCTAACTCTGGAAGGTTGGTTTGAATTTAGAACTTAGCTCCAATCACCTTCTTTAAGCATGAAACATGAAAAACAGGATGTAGCCTCGAATGGTTGGGCAAAGCTAACTAATATGCTATTTGTCACACATGCTTGAGAACGGTATAAGGACCATAAAATTTGGGTGCTAGCTTCTGACAATGGTCGAACTTGAGGGAAGTTTGCTTGTAAGGTTCCAGTCGAAGAAACACCTGAACCCCTTCTGCAAATTGACATTTAGAGCGACCTTGATATGCTTGTTACTTCATGTGATTCCATGCCATGACCAAATTCTCTTTAAGGGTATCAAGAATAACCTCTCGAGCTGTAAGTGTTAGCTCAACTACCTGGACCTTCGAGGGACTCGGTAAGTATGAGAGAACTGACGGTGGATTTTGTCTATATACCTCTTCAAAAGGAGTCATGCGTGTAGCTGTATGGTATGAAGTGTTGTACCACCATTCAACTAGGGGCAACCATTGAGCCCACTGATTTTTCTTTTCTCAGGTAAAACACCTCAAATATGTTTCCAAACACTTGTCGACAAATTTCATTTGGCCATCAGTCTAGGGATGATAAACTATTATGAGATGCAAGTCGGTGCCTTGTATCTTGAACAATTCTTGCCAAAAATTGCTTGTGAAAGTTGGGTCGTGATCAGAAACAATAGAGTGCGACATGCCATGAAGCATGAAGACTTGATCCATGAAAATTTGAGCCACCATGGATGCTGTAAATAGGTGTTGAAGGGCACATAAATGAGTATACTTGGAAAGGCGATTAACAACCAGCATGATGACTAATTTCTTTCCCAATTTGGGTAATCTGGTAATAAAATCCATAGAGATATCCTTCCAAATAGCAGGTGGAATCGAGAGTAGTTGTAGTGTGCCCGAAGATTTGACTGTTTCTCCCTTGTTGCATTGACACACATCACATTCAATGAAAACATTGTGAATGTATTGTTTCATACCATCCCAAAAAAAGGAACATTTGACCCTGTCATAGGTTTTGGTGAACCCGGAGTGCCCTGCTATGGGTGTAGCATGAAGCTCAGAAAGTACCGTGGATTTAAGCTTTGAATGTTTACTTAAATACAAATGACCTTTGTATTGAAGTTCATCATGGAGCCAAGAGTACCTTGGGGAAGCTAGAGCATTGGACTAAAATTGTTGGATCATCTACGAACTTTTGGGATATTGTAGCCATTCCTGGTGAACGACTTGAAGCTAATCTGGTACAATGAATGAAAGAGAAAAAAGGGATCCTTCATCTTCATATTTTTGAGAAAGTGCATCTACAACCACAATGTCTTTTCCTTTCTTGTAAATGATCTCACAATCATATCCAAAGAGCTTAGTCACCCATTTTTGTTGTTCTGGGGAGGAAATGCGTTGTTCCAGAAAATACTTGAGGATTTGATGGTTTGTCTTAATTTGGAAATGTTTCCCCAATAGATAAGGGTGCCACAGATCAAGGACATCCATAATAACCAAAATTTCCTTTTCATAGATGCATTTTCCCATATTTCTTTCAGATAGTTTCTTGCTGGTAAAGGCCAAAGGTCGAACCTCTTGCATAAGGACAACACCAATTCCTTACCCTGAGGCATCACATTCCAACACAAAGGTCTTTGTAAAATCAGGAAGGGCGAGGACTGGAGCGGTGTACATGGCCATATTCAAGGTTTGAAAATATTGAGCAGTGGCTGGAGTCCAAGTGAAAGATTTCTTTTTGAGGAGAGCAGTGAGAGATGTTGCAATCTTCCCATAATTCTTAACAAATTTGTAATAATACCCTGTTAAGCCCATAAATCCATGCAAGATCCTAAGAGTCTTTGGGTGCGTCCAGTCTTGCATAGATTCAATCTTTTTAGGATCCACCCTGATGCCATCCTTGCCAACCAAATGACCCAAGTATTCTACTTCTGAGGCGCCAAAAGCACATTTAGAGTGTTTCAGGAAAATTTGGTGCTGAGAGAGTAGATGGAGAACTCTATCCACATGAGTAAGATGGTTTGTCTAGGTTTTTCTATAGATGAGGATATCATCAAAGAAAACTAAGACAAAATGGTGGAGAAAAGGAGGAAAGACATGATTCATGAGACTTTGGAAGGTGGATGGGGCATTGCACAAGCTAAAGAGCATGACCTAAAAATCATAGTGGCCCTCATGAGCTCTAAAGGTAGTCTTGGGAATGTTTGCCTCTTTCATACGTATCTAGTGGTAGCCCGAATGAAGATCCAATTTAGTGAAGAATTGAGCGCCACTCAATTCATCCAGAAGGTCATCAATGAAAGGAATGGGGAATTTGTCTTTGATGGTAAGCTTGTTGAGGGCACAAAAGTTAGTACAAATTCACTAAGAACCTTCTTTCTTCAGGACCATGAACATAGGAGAAGAGTAGGGCCTTGTATTAGGGCAGATAACACCTGCATTAAGGAGTTCCTGGACCATTTTCTCAATTTCATTTTTTTGGGCAAAGGGCGGACAATACGGATGAGTATTGGGAGGAAGGCTTCCGGGTACAAGGGGAATAGAATGATCATGAACACCATGGGAAGGAGGGAGTCCTTTGGGGGTGGAAAACACCAATTTATGTTTATAAAGGATGGCTTGGAGGTCTTTCAGGACCGAGGGTGTCTTTGTTGCTTGTATGGCATGGAGTTGGGCGATAACACCAGAATGACCTTTTTTGAGAAGCTTTTCCATACGATGGGAACTAATGATCTCCGGTGAATTGGCGGTGATGCCTTGGAACTTATATTGGTGACCCTCCTAGTTGAATTACATGGTTAAGTCTTTAAAATCCATGAGAATGGGACCCAAAGTCTTTAGCCAGTCTGCACCCAACACAATGTCACAACCTCCCATGTCGATAGCAAACATATGGGATTTCAGGTGGTAGTCACCAATTTGGAGATGCACATTTTCACAACACCCTCCACATTTCATGGAGCCACCATTGACAATCATGAATTGGAAATTATTGATGGCATGGATTTAGCAATGAGTTTCTTGGGCAATGCAACGATAAATAAAATTATGGGTGTTGCCACTATCAACTAGAATGATGACCTTCTAATTCTTGATGTAATCGATTAGCTTGAGGGTTTGGGGAGGGGAGAATCCAATGAGAGCATTGAGGGAAATGATCGGTTCTACTTTGGGAGGGTCCGAGGGAGGGGTTATGTCAGTGGATTCAAGTGAATCAGACACAAGGGGAGTTTCTACATTCTCTTTTGAAATATCCTCAGAGATGGCCATAAAAAGATTTTTTTCTTTACACTTGTGGCTCGGGAAATATTTTTTATCATAGTTATAACAAAGGCCTTTGAGTTGGCGTTCAGGCATTTCATCCCTGGTCAATTTTTGGATCTTTAGTGGAGCAGAGGGAGTAGTGGGATTAACTTTTTTAGGGCGAGGGATAAAGGAGGGTTTTTGGTTTTGAGAAGATACAACCTGTTGTGCTTCTTTAGCTCTTTCAGTAGCTTCCACCCAACTCTAAGGCTGAGCCATGAGGACATGAGCCCAAATCTCATCCTTGAGGCTGCTGATAAAACAATCTCGGCAGAAGGCATCAAACATGCTCTCTGTTCTAAAAGCCAGACACTCAAAGGAAGCTATTAAGTATTCCACTATTCCTAATTGTTCCAACTTTGTTAAATGGTCCAAATGGTTGGTGTCAGTGTCAAATCATTCATAAATCTCTACCATAAAGTGTGTCGAAGAAATATACCCTTGATGAGAATTTTTTCTCCATTGGCACCATTTCAAACCTTCTTGATCTATATGGACAACACCATACCAGAGTTTGGCCAAGTCATATGTAATGTCGTATAAAGAGAAATAATGTTCCATTTGGGTTACCCAACTAGTGGGGTCTGAGCCATCAAATTTGGTCACATCCACCCGCAGAAGGCATAGGTCACATTGAAGGTGATGGTTCTGAAAGTTATGGGAATGAGGGGAATGGTCACCTTCAGTATGTAGGGGTGAGGAAGAGGAAGGGTTATCTGTAGGGATATGCAATTTGGTGCAGAGTGCTAAAAAGACTTATTCAAGCTGGGTGGTGAGGTCTTGTTTGATTTCCTCCCTTGATGACTGCATGGTTGTATTGATGGTGGCAACATTGGCACTGAGTTGTTTCACTTCTTGTTGGGTCTCAATGAGACTAGATTACAAGGTGTTGAAGCGATCTTCCAAGTCTTGGCTATGGGTATGGGCCATGAGGATGGGGGAACTGAAAAGGGGCTGGCAGGGTCAAAACAATTTTCCAAAAAATGATATGGATTAATGTGATAAGGGAGAAGAGATGAATCCAATGGAATATGTCTCAAATAATGGTGAAAAATTTTCCATACTTTTTTTTTACACGTATGGAGTTAGACTCTGGTCTGAGAATACTACAGAGAGGAAATGCCAAAATGATTAACTAGAAAGAAATGTGTATTTAAATGGAAACTCAAACACAGTTGCGCAGCAATAGATCTTGCCTATTTTAATTTGTTTATGTTTCTATCCCCAAGGGTTAGGTATTCAAGAATTCTAAAAACAAGGGTTTTCCCTCTACTATAGCTTTTTGATATATGTGTGGGGTCCAACAGTAGTACTCGGCCCAATATCTTAGGGAACTAACTAAGGAGGATAGACCGTACTCTTAGCCGTACTACCCAACTACCCAGGTACTAGAGATTATCTTCTCATGTGTTGTTCTTGGTGACACTAGCAATCAGGTGGCTAATCAGTTTATCTAAAGAGGGATTTCAAGTAATCTAGGCCAATCTGTACACAGGTGTTGTCTGATGTGCTACCACTCGAAGGGGTACCAACATGGGTTACAAGGGTGGCCAACAGATGTGCGCTTAAGTACAACTTGTATTTCCTGCGTGTATGAATCCCTCAACTGTGGGTTTAAGCGCGTAACGACAGATCTATGTGGCTTAAAGACACTGGAATACATCTCTACTTTCTGTCGAGGAAAGTGCTCTAATACCACTTGTAATATACCATATATAAAATGTATGAAGAATAGAAATAAAATTCTAGAAATGGAAGAATAACAACAATATAACCAGAACATTCACCACAATAGCAATGAAATGATATGAGAATAATAACATAAATAGCACTTTGAATATGAAAGAAATGTTCATGGGCCTCTTCGAGGGGGAAACCTCCAATTGAGCAGAGCTCTATTACAACAATATCCAAGTTAGGGTTCTCATACGCTTGACTCCTATTTATACTAAAAAGAAGCATCTAGAGGAAGATCGTTCTAGAAGCGGAAGCTTCTATTAGGTCTTCTTACATCCACCTTATTCTATTTTATTGAAAGGCCTTAGTAATGTTGACCTTTATTACATACGAATATACTGTTATACCTATGTGTGGGTTAGGACCCTAACAATTATCATTTAGAGAGGTAATAGTTGCATGTTATCATTTCTTTCCTTGAATAGTTTTGAAACCCTAAGGAAGGATTAAGAGTGTTTATCTCATACCTGTATTTACCTCATACATCATATTTCTACTACAAAAAGTGCTTTAAAACCCTTACATCATGACTCAAAATACTCATTCTATGTGGACTCAACTTGTCCACATTATAACTGCCTTATGCGCGATTGGTCTTCGATCCAACCATTCCTTGCTTGACTCTGCGTTGATATTCCTTAATTCTTCGTGTACTACTTCCTTTGTCTTCTGTGACATTATTTTCCCTTTTTTCCTAGTGCACACTGATACCTTTGGTCCATTCCTCATTTACTGCAATGAACCCCAAATTTCCTCCTCCATGAGGCCCCCAACACTTACTTGTGGTTTGTCTCGAGCCACTAAGGTAGTGTGTGAATACTGCACTGATTTCTATAATGTCTAGAACTTCTTTGAGACCACATGTACTTTAGTATTTTCTTGTGTGTCCCTTTTCGTGAGGATCACCATGACCTACCCTGTGACATGCTCCTTCAACACTTCTAAATTCTCCGAGTGTGTTTTTTCAAGCATTCCTTTTTCTATATCTAGTTCTTCTATCGTCTTCTCTACTTTCTCCATAAGTGGCTCCAATTGAGCCCATCATGCTTGTTTTTCCTCTTGTGCAACTCTTACATATTCCTGCAAGTTTTTTATCTCCTGTGTGCTTTTCACTCTATTTGAGATACTCATCGTGTTTTGTCTCTACTTCATATCATGGACTATGACATTCATATTCTCTTCTCTCTAATCCAACTTTTGGATCCCTTTGTCTTACGCCACGCTTGTCCAAATATGTGTGGTCCTTTCATAGAGATATGCTACTTATTTAACTTCTAGTGCAATAATACTAGTGTGCTCTATTGCATGTTGTTCCCTCTTTGATCTGAACTCTAGAGGTGTAGTTGGTGTCAACTTCTCCACCAATTCTTTGATCTCTTGTTTGTACCTGTACATCATATGCACTATTCTTTTTGTCTTTTCTTCTATGGTAAGCTCTCCTGCTAGTGTGATGTCTAGGATCATTTGGAAGACCTCCTTTAGTCTTTTCTCTAGTTTGTCTAGGCCTTTTTTTTCCTTCTCACATTTGATCTTCACCTCCTTAAGGATTATGTCTAGTATCTCCTTCTTTTCCTTGGATGACTCCAATTTTTTTGCATTTTTCCTGGCTCTTGATTAAACTTCTTGTGCAACACTCATCTACAACTTATATAGCGCTTTTATTGTTATCCTAGCCAATACCAATACCATATGTTCTACATTCTTGACCTATTTTTGTGCCATGTCTTCATCCACTTGCACCATGTCCTTAGTAATGCTAAAGTTTTCAGATGCCAATATCTTTATTTGTATTGTATCCTCCTCATTTTGCGTTGGCATGTCCTATTCTTGCAGTGTTTGCTATTGTTGCTATGTTTGTCCTTTATGTTGCTCCTTAGTAAGTTGTATCTACACCAAAACCTTCTTAACTTATATTAGCTATCACATTATATTCTCTCTTTGTATTTGTGCATCTTCATATGCTTCGATGGCACAGTCTTGTACTCATTCTGTGACTAAGTCTGCATCATCTTATGTTATTGTAAATTGGGGGAGATCCTTATGCACCCTCATTTTCTTGCATGCTCCACTTGATTGTAAAATAGTTATCTTGGGTGGCCTTGACTATGTTTCCCCTATTGTGATTGGGGTATCTGTATTTGATATATCCCCTACTTATTTTCCCTCCTATGCAGGGAAATTATCTTCTCTATGTGTCTCTCCATTAGTGGAATTTGTGTGGTCCTTATGTTGTGTGACAAGCTTGGGGATAGCCTTTTTCTTCCTAAGTGTTCTTGTTGCTGCACTGCCCCCTATATTCTTCATGCACCCTACTGCTGGTCTTTTATTCATTTCTAGGGTACTCATTTTTACTATGGAGCTTTGGATCTGTTGCCACCTGTCCTACCTCATATCAATCACTCGCTATACCTCGAGCCTCCGAGCTTCAGAGGTTTCTAATACACCACACCTTGAATCTCTTGGAGTCTCTATCCTCCGATCCGTGCCTTTTTCGCTACCACGTATACCCTACATCCACGGTTACGATGTGATCCACTATCGGAGCTTCAAGAAACTTGTAACACTTAGCACCTTCTTCTTTCTGAATGGTCAGTTCTCCTAACCTCCTTAATCCACTGACACATTACTTTGCCAATGGATGGTCCCGATTCTAATTTGGGCCTCGAGACTTCGGTAATCCCCACTCCTTTTCACTTCAAAATCCCGAATTCGTGAAGTCCGAAGGACTTCCACAATTATCCCTCATGCAACTTCTCCCGATCTAAGGATTGATGTTTCCTACACCCATATCCAACAGTGGGGACCTGGTTCCCTCTATGTGCACTCCACCTCCAACTGGATTCCTGATCGATGGTCTAGATCGTTCCATGACACCAATCCAATGGTTCCTATAGCTCTTCCTCCTCACTACTGTGCACTCCTCCCGAACTTGGGATATTTTAAAAATGATCAAATGTTGCGGCATTTGAACCTGCTGTTGCAAGACCGACCACTTGTTCACTACATTGGAGTTCTTAGAAACCTTTTCTCTCCTGAGCTTGTCTACTTCGAGGTGATTCGAACCTCGAGTGCCTCCTCTGAACACCTTAACCTGTTTAGACTTATAGAAGGTTCTAATTCTCCTCCCCTGTGCACTTGAACCCACTATCTCTTCTGAGCTTTGTTCCTCCGAGGGTTTATAGACCTCGGTTGCACTTCCTCTACGGTTCCTCCGAACACTTGGAAACTTCAAACTTAGGAAAATATTTCTAAGTTCCTCTTGTGCACTCTTTGGACTTGTTCACCTTGAGACTCTAAAGGTCTCTAAGACCATTTCACGCACTTCTTGTGCTTCACCAATTCACTCCTCAACACTTAACTTAGTGTTGGCCCTATGCACATCTTGCACAAGACTTCTTCAATCTTCGCTCTCCTACGAGCAACCGTGCACTCCTTGCACGCTTTCGACAAAAATTACCCTCTATCTCTCCTCATCTTTAGAGTCCTGTCAGTGACTCTCGTCCTACGCACTCCTTGTGGACACTGTGCACTCCTTGCACCAAATCTCTGCAAAATTTCAAGTTATTTCCCCTCAGCTTTAGACTCGAACTGGACTGAGGCTTCGCACTCCTTGCATTGAATATTTCAAGAAGAGAAACAATTGAAACCTATAGAAACCTCAGAGGTTTCCACCCATATCCATGAAAACATACTCATGCATACAAACACATAAAACTGAGAAAACATAAAGAAAACATCATAGGTACTCGAATGAAGTCAGAAAATGAGAACACCATACAAAAACCAGATAAGTATAGATTGGAGCCTCATAAACATGAAAAAATTCTTTTGTATTATCTTTGAATGTTTGTACAGATGTTTACAAAGACTGGAATGTAAAAGAGTTTCGGTGCTTCCTCTCCTCTCTTGAGCTCTCCTCCCACTATCAACTATCCCTCTCTCTTTTTCTCTCTAATGAATTTTGATACCTTGATATTTTTCAAAAGAGGGGCTCATCAAGCCTTCCTCACCTACCTACTCTCATTAATTACATTGAATTACATTCAATGGCCATCTAACCTAAATCAAATCTAGATCCCATTAGCCTGTCAGCCATTAAAGGCAACCTTATCTCCATCCTATACAAAGGCATCTATTTGTCTCTTCCATCCTTAAAACATTTAATTGCATTTAATTTTATATTTGAAATTTAAAAATGAGGGGAAAATGAGAGGGTTGGCACCTCTCCCCTCCTTGAACGCATGTGGATATGCTAGATAGTTAGCGCGCTGGTGAGGTGGAGCGATGCTCTAGCATCACTCTGCTAATCATTCTAATACAAAGCACATTGATGTTCAATATCACTTTGTTAGAGACATCATTGTTTCTATTGAAGGTGGACACTTTGAAAAATATAGTAGATTCATTAACAAATTATGTAAGTATCTAGAATTTCTCTTGGTGTAGAAGAACAATGAGAATTGATGCCTTGAGTTGTTGATCTAATCCTTGGGCCCCCTCTACACAATGAAAAAAACAAGTGGTATAATGTTGGGTATGTGTTATAGTCTTTGAATCATTAGCTCCATGATTAACTCCATGCACTAGATGTGTTATATTTGATTGGGCGGTTTTTGTCCAACAAGATTTCAGCCCATGGTAATATAACTTTGGTTCAGGAATCTAATCTAGTTGATGAATTAGGGTTTTGAATGTTGAAAAATCATATATATTACATTGAAAAGGATAAATTTAATACAATGAATGTTAAAGTTGTAGCTCTAATTATTTGTTACTTTTCCAAACGTTGTACCACACCAACCTCCCATTTATTTATTTTTTAAATAAAGGGAGGCAATTTTAATTTTGATTTTAGCGTTTAAATTATAGTTATGAGTTCTCTATTGTGCATATGTTTTTTTATTAATTTTTTTTTTTGGTTTTTTATTTTATACTTATTTTTATATTTTAATTTTATGTTTTGATTTTTAGCTAGGATTTACTAAAAGTTGGATGACTTGTGTTTTAATTAGAATAAATAATAGTTCAATGTTTTCATTTTGTTAATAAATTTGATTATTTGCATTTAGTTTACGACCTATGTTTGGAATATTACTAATTAGCCTTTAGAAATGCCTGCATAGATTAATCTTTGAACGAAATTAGTGGAAACTTGAAATTTACCTTAAATATGGATATCCAAAAATCCATAATTCTTTCTTTCAAGAGCTCTTCAATCTTTCAGATCCGAAATTTCGAGATCATGAATTTCCTTAGACTCACATAATCAAAATTTTCTTTACTAAATCAATGAATCAATTATATTTGCATCTCCTAATCAATGGCTATTATTGTTTGCCTTTATCTACATCCAAGTTTCTGTTTTTCTTTGCACTTTAATAAATCTCGTATATCCAAAATTCAGACATCTGGGTTTTTCAATAAATCTTGCATCCCATATTTACACCTTTAAAGAATACAATTAAAATTTGCCATGTCTTCACGTGAAATGTCCCTATTTTGACCGTGAGATTTACCTGCCATTTAATCTGATGTGGAATTCATTTTGGTCTATGAATGGGCAGTTTGTGTGTCATCAGACGTTTGGTCTATGAATTCATTGTTGAAGACAACTCAATGTTGAGGACAGAGGATCCATAGGACAAGGAGTTCGATGACGAAAAAACACTAATGTGTCTTTAATTTCAGATACAAATCCCTGTTAGCATATTTGCAGGACCTGGAACTTTTCGTTTTCAATCTGAATCATATAGAAGTGAAATTTAAATAAATTCATACCTAAATAAATTCATACCTGAATCCATTTCGTTTTCGGAACCCTCTGTTGCTCAGCAGCTAGTCCTCTTCTTGCACAGGACGGAAATCAAGTTGGAACCCTCTGCACATAACCGAAAATATAGTTTCCCTCTCTTTCCCTGCTGCTGTATGCACTTTCAGATCGATATGGATGGGTATTCTGAAGGTTCTTTTATGGGCAGAGAGAGGATCGGTTTCCCCAAGACGGTTATTCTCCACCTATCCATTAGAGTAGGAGATTCGACCATTCTGTTACCAAGAGTTCCGGAAACCTGAATTAGCAGTTTTCATAACTGTTTCTTCATATGTGTCATTTACGAAATTAGTCTTACATTCTCCCACTTGGCACATATGATAACTTAATGTTAGAGTTTAACAGAGTAGACATTAGGTGTGCCATAAGTCATATTCATCTTGGTTTTTCAGTTTGGTCATCATAATACTATAATTAAACAACCTAGTAATGCGAGTCGTGATGGTTCCATGTCAATAAGACGACATAGTCCCTTTCATGTACCACAACATTAGTAACTTGTTTAGTCTGTAAACAAGGAGAGATTTCATAAGGTCCAACAATAATGTCCCTTGTCAGAGACTATTCCTGTCATTATGCATTTATTCTTATACATGTACGTACATATTTAAAACAAGATTTATCAAACAGAAACACCTTTATTAAGATCTCAAAGTGTCAAATAAGACAAACATCATTATGTGATCCATTTCATAAAAGTAGCA
>JZKD02S1860457.1:778063-793715 GCA_000966675.3 Picea glauca | reverse complement strand
ATGAAATGCATACCTTTCCTTTCGAACCATTCCTTACATTTCAGACAGTTTTTCTGATAGTGTCCCGACTTTTTACAGAAGTGACACTTATCATTGTTCCTTTCCTTCTGATAAGTCTGAGAACCTTGATTAGGCTCATGAGCCTTGGATGGTGTTCGCTTCATGCCCTTTCTAGGCTTTTTCCCTTTCCTTCCGGTTCCTTGAGTGATGAAATGAACTGAATGTTGTCCATGTTGCTTAAGTCTTGCCTCTTCTTGATTGAGCATACCGGCCAACTCATTCACATTCCACTTATCCTTAATAATGTTATAGTGAATCTGAAATGGCCCATACTGAGGAGGCAAGGAGTTTAAAATGAATTGTACAAGGAAGAACTCATCCACCTTCATTTCAAGAGTCTTTAATTGAGCAGCCAAGTTTGTCATTTCAAGGACATGCTCATGYATTCCACGCGTACCATCAAACTTCATGGTGGTAAGCTTAGCCATCAGTGTCCTAGCAAGAGACTTGTCTGCAGTTTTGAAACGTTCTCCCATAGATTTCAGGAATTCTTTAGCATTTTCAGTAGTAGGAAGAGTTGACTTAATGTTGTTTGCCACAATCATTCGCATGAATTTAAGGCTCAGTTTATTCGATCTTTCCCATGACTTGAATGTAGATTTTTCTTCTGCGCTGTTGTTACTAGTAATATCAGCTGGTTTTTCAGATTCAAGTGCTATATCTAGATCCAAAACACCAAGGTGAAATTGAACCTGTTCTTTCCAATCTGAGAAATTCATTCCATTCAAGATCGGGACAGAAGAGGCATGCGAATGTAGCGACACAGGAACTGATACTGTAATCACAAATACATGCTATGTGACATTAATGCTAATAGTTATAAGCAATTTGAAAAACATGGTTTAAACAATAGTGAATAGTATTACCGTGACCTACCTTTGGGCTAATCTTATGGCAAACTATTTAACAATTATGGTGATTTCCTTTCACCYAATAGRACTGATTGATAAAATATTCACAACTGAGTAGGTATGTTACCTTTGAGTATCCATACTGGCCTCAATTGTGAATATCCATCAATCATCCTACTCCAATTAAATAATCTTTCAAAAATTTGGTGCACCTTTGGGCCAACCTAGTATTCTTGTGACTAAATAATTGCGATTTGCAGAGTTATTATTTTAATACCAGGGGAAACAAGTACTAAATTTTGGTAATTTGACTTAATATCTACGAGTCTTTCCTGTTGGACCACTTTGGTGGCTACCAAACTGTCTCTTAATATAGACCTTAAATCAATGTAACGACTCTGCATGTTGATGCAATAGTAATGTTTTTAAATAGAGTGACACAAAACATTATGTCATCATAAAAACATTTTGGTAGCAGGGTAACAGAAAGCATTCTCCGTATTGCAAAATGTGCAGAATTTGCTTAATTTATATATGTGTGTGCAAGTGTTCATTTATAGCTAGTGAAACGCCCTTTCTTTAGACCGAGGGGCTATCAAACTCCGTATTGTATACAAAGTGGTACAATTAGATAAATGAGGCCCCCTTTTCACTTCATAACAACCTTTTATTCGGCTAGGCATGCGTACCAGGTTTTGAACCTGGGTAATTGTGATGGTAACCTCATCTACATTCATGGTGGAAAGCATATCTAAATACCAATATATAGCTGCCTTTTATTATGCATGTATACAACAGAGTGACATTCAAAACCTATGATTCTATGATTGATTAACATTGACTTAACATGGATTCTGTGATATATAAAAAGAAATAATGCAAGTTCAGAGGTGTTAAATGGAGAGTGACCACGAAACTGCACCGCGAGTTACAGTACTAGACTGGTTTCCGAATAGACAAACTGGTCTATCAAATAAGATTGCGGAAATAATATTGCAGAAATAATATAGCGGAAATAATATATATGCATTCAGAAAGTTCCCCAACTCGCTCTGATACCAATGTTAGCATATTTGCAGGACCTGGAACTTTTCGTTTTCAATCTGAATCATATAGAAGCGGAATTTAAATAAATTCATACCTAAATAAATTCATACCTGAATCCATTTCGTTTTCGGAACCCTCTGTTCCTCAGCAGCTAGTCCTCTTCTTGCACAGGACGGAAATCAAGTTGGAACCCTCTGCACAGAACCGGAAATCCAGTTTCCCTCTCTTTCCCTGCTGCTGTATGCACTTTCAGATCGATATGGATGGGTATTCTGAAGGTTCTTTTATGGGAAGAGAGAGGACCAGTTTCCCCAAGACGGTTATTCTCCACCTGTCCATCAGAGTAGGAGATTCGACCATTCCGTTACCAAGAGTTCGAGAAACCTGAATTGGCAGTTTTCATAACTGTTTCTTCATATGTGTCATTTACGAAATTAGTCTTACAATCCCAACACTAGGCATAAGGATTTTCTGGCCTGGGATAAAATTCATGACATGTTCGAGATGGTAATTTTTCTTATGAAGACAAAGAAGATGCATATATACTTATGGAAATCAGGAAGTCAAATATTCACAAAGTATCTGTAAGAGCGGCCATTTCACCATATTCACCCATGTTGATGTTAATACTTGCACAATTGTTAATGAGTCTCATCATGTAGTACGGTCATTAAGGCCTGATGGTTTAGTAGATATGTTTAATTCAATGTCAAATAGGCTATGGCCCTATTTTCCTTTAAGTCTGGGCATTTACACTCTATTGAATACTAAGCATGTACTAGTATGCATTGAAACTATTGAATACTAAGCATGTACTAGTATGCAGTATGCATTGAAAGACAAAAATTAAATGGAGAGCATGTGGTTCTATTAAGTGGGTCTCATGTGGCTTGGTCCTGATTTTAAAAATATATTATTATTATTATTATTATTCTATTAATTTTAAAAGACATGATCCAAAATATGTGATTAAGGAAGATTACATATTGACCAAATATATTAATTCATATTATTATTTGAGGTTCCCATTTGACATTATAATTCAAGGTAATGATACCTTTGCAGATGCCAGGAAAATATTTGAGAATGTCCAAGATACCCAAGAAAGGGAGAATTTTTTCTCCCTTCGTAATGGAATATGAAATATGGAAGACATTTTTTTAAGAAAATAAAAAGAGAACCAACGGGGAAGAAAACTTGTCAAATAAAAGATAAAGAAAAATGAATATGCTCAGAATAAGTAGAATTCTAAACAAAATAAAAAAGAATCAACACAAGGAACAGATGATGTGGGACAAATCAAGGACAACCAAGCTAAAGATACACAAAATAAGAATCAGTAATAACATTATTTTGATAATGGAGAAGCTCCATAAACCAAAACTTCCGTGTCTCATATTGTAGTGATGACAAAAGGTAATCCAGACTATGTATAACAAAGTTTCCCAAATTAATTCTTCTAAAATATATCCTTTCATAGTGTCACCAATCACAACTCTCATAGGAGATTCAATGTCTACGTCAATTGATGTATATCAATATGTCAATTGATGTATATCAATATGAGTATGTATAAGAGACTAAAAATGATTTAAAAGAAAGGAATGTATATAATCTAAAAATGATTTATCAATGTGATTTAGGCCTGGATAATTCAAATCCACCTCTTATTTTACATAAGATTGAAATACATAGTCAATGGAGAATTTATTTTGAGAAAAAAAAGATAAGAAGAAAATAGTCTCCTCCCAATATAACAGAATTGTAACTAATTTTCCGTGATTGAGAAGAAGAAGATGATTCAAGGAAATCTATGAGCGAGGGATTTTAAAAGAGGAACCTTTCCACGGAAGAATGGGCTAGAAAACTTGGCACACAAATATTGTATATTTTTATCAAACATTTTATGAAAATTTGAAGGTGATATTTTTCTAGTGAAATATTTCAATGTAAATGTGAGATTGTATAATTTTTCATTTTTGTGATTTATACATTTATGTCATCTATTTGTGTGAAATTTATTTCATAATTCATGAAGTTCTCTATTTGATATGTTGATTGGATACATGAACACATGTTAGATTTTGAACAACTATTTATATTGAACACATGTTCGATTTTGAACAACTATTCATTTGAAAACTATGTATTTATATGAAAACTATTTATTTGAAAACTATGTATTATTCAACATTTTATACATTTTGTTATTTAAATTTGATAATTGATTATCGGGATGCATTAATTACTATACACCTGTCGAGGATAGGATCTTGCGACAGACACTTAGTGTTTGTCTCCGATAGTGCCAGTATGCCAAGCGAGGTGGCTGATGCTCAGTTGGGCTGGAAACAGTCATTTCTAGTGCGTCAAAAAAACATAATTCGACATTCAGCACAGCTTAGCCTAGAAATTTCACTTTGAGAAACCGGATCTCCATTATCCTAGTTGATCCAGAAGCAACAATTTGAATGGTCTTCAGACATCCAAGCGAAGTGTGATAATTGATTATCGGGTCTTGTATCTAATTTCAATGATATACACTCCTAGATAGGATAATTTAGGATTAATTGTTAAATATATATATTAGATATGATATAGATATTTAATTATCCTAAATTTAGACACAAAGAATTTATTTGTTAGATTTTACTAATTTCATATAATTTTAACCGCTAAGGTGAAAATTGGGTCCACATACTAGTGTAGATCACTATCCCAAACAAGAGCATATTTAATTGTTGATTTTTGTAGTTCCAGATAGGTATTCTCACATGACCTTTGGTGTTGGGCATGTGGGAATCATTGTGGGAACCACAACACACTTTCGGTTTGGTGAAAACCCCCTTGGATTTGAGTGGGGACTTCATGGGTTTGGTGATGGGCTTTGTGGGTTTCTATTGGGACTTCACACCCACAAATAAATCCTAATTTGATGTTGAATTGTGGAGGAGATTATATGGTGAATCTCAAGGATTGTATATAAATGAGAGAAGTCATTATGACATTACACATATAATATAGATTCTTTGGAGACATCATAGAGCTAGCATAATTGAATATGCACTTGTGCTAGGAGGATTGGTGATCTTAGAAAAGGGGAAGTCTCGTGGTGATTCTAAACCAAGAGAGACAAGAGACGAAGGTCGCACATGTGGAGCTAATTTTTCGTACCATACATGATTTCCAAGAGAGAAAACAATCTATGTCTACAGTTTTCTAGTTGGTGAATCACGTATCTAAATGTTTTGGTTAGGTACAAATCCGTACAATCTGACAGGTCACATCATCAAGCCAATTCCTAGGGATATTTTTGAAGTTTGGTTTTATGGTTTGTATGCTTATTGGAGAACAATATTGTTCTGAGTTTTGGTGACTTTTGAGGAAAAGGATGTCCTCAAATTTTGGTGATATTAGATTCGATCAAAGGGATGTTTTTTCCCTCAATAATTTTGATGCTAAGAAGATTACATAACTGAAATTGTGTATCATGTGTATTGATGGTTCATCTCTAATCTTGTGTTTTCACTGCATATGTTTTCTGTCTACAATTTCAGTGTAAAGTTGTTCAGTGATAACAATTACGGTTTTACTGTTAGATCACCAGGAAGAAATTTTTAGGTCTGAAATTAGTCACATAGAGTTACATGTGAAAATTGACATGGAATAAGAGGTTGGGATATGAAGAGAAGGGAATCATCTTTGAGACACATTTTTGGATACGACAATGAAGGTCCATTGTTGTTCTTTTTCTTGTTCTTGTTGTAGGCAGGTCATGGGTGACAACTCCGAGGGAGATGAGGAGTTACCTTTGAGAGAGATCTACAATGATAGTTGTAAGTGGCAACAAGTTAGATTGTCTATGGTTTGAGCCATGGAGTATACTTTCTAGATGAGGAGTTGCGGACTATTGCAACTTGGTGGTGTGATGGGTTGGGAGTTATGGTGGATTCGTGAAGAGACCAGATTACACCAATATGTTGTGTGGTAGATTTCCAACCCTATGGCTGGAATTTTAGTGGGTTATCATGATGAGATATGATTCGTATAGATCATATGCTTTGGAATGTATGAGATAGTTTCGTGTGTATCATAGGTTCATAAAATAAAGTCTTCATTGGGATGGATATTTTCACATTGTCACGGCATGAAAATGTCTGGGCTATTTGACCTAGGAGGATGAGGACACTGTAGAGATGAGTTGCAGTGATATAGAGTGGACTAGACTAAGTGTCCACCCATAGCTTGGGACTGTTCAAAAAGAGGAAACAAGATTATTTGCAGTGTGTGTATTCATAGAGAGTTTTGTGACTTGGATGATGGACCATAATTTGATGTTGACTTGTGGAGGGGCTTCTATGGTGACTCCTAATGATTGTGTATAAATGAGAGAATTCATTATTACATTACACATATCATGTAGAGTGTCTGGAGACATCATGGATATAGCATAAGTGAGTATGCACTTATGATAGGATGATTGGTGATCTCAGCAAAGGGGAATCACGCAAGGTGGAAAATCTGGCCCAAGAGAGAGAAGCGAATAAGGCTTCATTTGTCGAGTGAATTTTCCATACCATATGAGATTTACAAGAGAGAAAAAAATGTATGTCCATGGGTTTCAAGTTCGTGAATCACATATATAAAGTTTTTGGGTAGGTATAGATTCGTATAGGATGACATGTGATGTAAATAGGCCATACAGGTTCTTTACAATGGATTCATATGCAGAGGATACTCCCATTCATATTTTTGAGGTTTGGTTTTATGATTTGTATGGTTATTGGAGAACAATATTGTTCTCAGTTTTGGTGACTTTAGAGGACAATGTTGTGATCCTTAGCTTTTGGTGATATTTTATTCACTGATAGGGATGCTTTTTACCTCAGGATTTCCAATGATAATAAGATTACAGAACTGAAATTGTGTCTCATGTGTATTGATGATTTATCTCTGATATTTGTGTTTTCGCTACATATGTTTTTAGTCTATAATTTCAGTGTAAATTTTTCAGTGATAACAGTTAGGGTTTTAATGTTAGATCACTAGGAAGCAATTTCCAGACATGAAATTGGTCACATAGACTTACATGTGAAAATTGAAATGGAATAAGAGCTTGGAATATGAAGAGAATGGGATTATCTTTGAGACACATTTTTGGATATGAAACTTGAGGATTGTTGTTCTTGTTCTTGTTCTTGTTTCGAGAAGGTCCTAGGTGAAAAATCTAAGGGAGATGAGGAGTTAGATATGACAGAGATATACAATGATGGTTGTAGGTGGAAAAACATTATATGGTCTTTGGTTGTAGACATGGAGTAGACTTTCCAGATGAGGAGTTGTGGACTATTATAGTTTGGTGGTGTGGTGGGTTGGGAGTTCTGGTGGATTCGCGAGGATCCTAGATCACAACAATATGTTGTGTGGTATATTTCCAACCTTGTGGTTGGACTTCTAATGGTTTTTCATGGTGAGATGTGATGGATGATTTGGCATGAACAAGATAGTTTCATGTGTATGATAGGTTCATAAGATAGCGTCTTCATTGGAATGGATATTTTCACATTGTCAAGGTATGAAAATGTATGGGGTATTTGACCTAGGAGGATGAGGACATTACATAGATGAGTTGTAGAGGTCTATAATGGACTAGACTGACTGCCCATCTATAGCTCGGGACTGTTCAAAAAGATGACACAGGTTCAATTGAAGTGTGTGTATTCATAAAGAGTTTTCTGACTTGGATGATGGACTTGGGTAGAAGTTCATTGTATGGTCATGACTTGGGGAAGAAGGATGATTTCCTCGGAGGATTGCATGGTTCTTATCTAGTGAAATCCATTGGCACATGACAGGGGAACATGATTTTCTCATGAGTTTCATAGTGTCTGACTTAATTATGTACGAGGATCTTGGTAGGAGGACGAGGCATGTAGTATAGGGATATGGGGTATTCTATATGGATTCTAGGGGTCTGTTATGAGTGCCAAATATGTTATGGGTGATAGGAGTGTGTTCTCAGCCTTAGGTATTGAGGAGTAGGACTATGTGATGTTGTTCTAAGATGGAAAAGTGTTATTCAATGTTGAGTTGGTCTTCCCAAGTTTTGGGAAGCTTTTGTGCAATAGGTCTATGCATGAGAAATATTGTCAAGGTTTGAGAGGATATAGATAGATTGTTCTCAGAAGGAGAATACATTGGTTTCCATGGAGGATACAAATATTTTGAGTGTCATGACTGTGATAATTTTGCTTCATAGTTTCCACATTGAAGGGGAAGGTGAATAAGAAAGCATGCATCAACAACAAAGATTGATGAGGTTACAAAAAAGTTCCATAGGGAGATCTTGTTGGTCTCCACCCTTTCAAGTATATTCTCAAGTAGGGGGTCTTATTTGGTAAATAGTGGAGAATATTTCCATATGACAGGTTCTAGAGATTTGATTGACACTTTCACATAAACAACCTCAAACTTGTGTGTAGACCTTGGAATGGGAATCAAACATGAAGTACAAAGATCAAGTACATTATCGTTACGATTGGAGTTAGGGGAGGTGTTGAGGGTGTCAATTATGCTATGAGTGCTCGAACTTAGGAGCAATGTTCTCTCATTCTCATAGATTGAGAGAATGGGGTACCACATAATATTTTCGAGTTAGATAGGTGTTTTTTATGCCCAGTGGATATAGCTTCATATCAACAATGGTTGTTGGAGTTATAGAGGGAGTGTTGATTTTTGTAGATTCATACAGGTATTATCACATGACCCTAGGTGTTGGGCATGTGGGACCCATCATGGGCACCACATCACACTTTCAGTTTGATAAAATTCGTATTGGATTTGAGTGAGGGAATCATGGGTTTGGAGATGGGAGTTTTGGGCTTGCGTGGGGATTCACACCCACAAGTAAATCCTAATTTGTTGTTGACTTGTGTAGGGGCTTCTATGGTGACCCCTAAGGATTGTATATAATGGAGAGAATTAATTGTGACATTACACATATCATATAGAGTGTGTGGATACATGGTGGAGCTAGCATAAGTGAGTTTGGAATTGTGCTAGGAGGATTGGTGATCTCATCAAAGGGGAGGTTTGCAAGCTGGAGAATCTATCCCCTGAGAGAGAAGCGAAGAAGGTCACACATGTGGATTAAATGTTTCATACCATACGTGATTTGTAAGAGAGAAACCATCATATTTCCATGGGTTTCTAATTTGTGAATCACATATCTTAATTTTTTGGGCACGTACATATCCATATAGAGTGACAAGTCACATGAGGAGGTTGTACAGGTGGTCTACAATATTTTCATGTGTAGAGGAGATTCTCAGAGATATTGCTGAGGTTTGTTTTCCTGATAATGTTTTATGGTTATTGGAGAAAAAGGTTGTTTTGATTTTTAGTGACTTTGGAGGACAAGGTCGTCCTTAGATTTTGGTGATATTGTAATGGATGTGAAGGCTAGTTTTTCCCTCAAGATTTTGGATGATATTGAGATTATAGAGTTGAAATTGTATCTCATGTGTATTGATGATTCATCTCTCATCTTTGTGTTTTCGCTAGATATGTTTTCAATCAATAATTTCAGTGGAAATTTGTTCAATGATAACAATTAGGGTTCTATTGTTAGATCACTAGGAATGAATTTTAAGATATGAAATTATTCACATAGAGTTGCATGTAAAAATTGATATTAATTGTTAATCCCTAAATAGTGGCACATTACCCCTTAATTGGGGCATACTCAATTCGTAATGTTATTTTATTTATATTAGCTTTTGTCCATTAGTGGTAATTGTACCTCATAGTCTCCTATATATACCAAGGAGACCTTTTCATTTGGAATCATCTTATATTTGGAAATTTATGTGGTGTATAAGGAAGTTTCCCCCTCGAAGAGGCTTATTATCTTAAATTATATCTTTTTCAAGGCATTGAGTACTTATTCTGAGGTTTTTCTATGCTATATTGATATTTGATTCTTAACATTTGGTATCAAAGCTCAAGGTATTGGGGTTTCGCTGCTACATATGGGACACCTTGGAATTTTCACTATAACCTATTTTCTACAATGTTTAAGAAGGAACCCCTTGGAGGATATTTAGTAGAAAGATCAAGGTACGTTGATTTCCAATTTAATATACTGAGGCTTTATATGTTTGGAAATATAGGATGTGTAAGATATGGTTCTAGAATCATCATGAATATAGTCATCGCGGAATTTTTGCTATGAATTTTTTTTTGTGATGTTTCAGACCCTAAAATATGGAGGATATTCATATAAATTATCAAGGTATCTTTGATAAATATTTATTCTTCTAGTTCATCCTACTTTTTTAGATACACCCTGTGCAAGATAAAGTATTTGTCTAGTCATATTAACTAGTATCAAATAAGTATTCTAGGTAAACCAATGATATCATATTTTGTGAGTATCCAAATTAAGTGAGACTAGTTTCATTGAACAATGGACAATATGTAGTATTTTTGGTACAAGTATTAGAATCAAATGTCATATATTGTGATCTTGGCATGCTTTACAAGTACACTCTCTTGGAAGGGGAAGAAATCCGCAAGATGTAGGGAAGTTACCATAACTTCCACTTGTCACATCCAATTTTGATCAAACCTATAAAATTGCAAAGAAGAAATATCAAAGAATGAAAAAAAATATTCATACCCAGAAGGGCCAAAATTTTGGATATATAGAGGAAGAAAGATCGTCTACCAGAACCACCTCAAAATCAAGGTTTAAAAGTGATACTTGGCCAACATGCCACAAAAAAAGGGAACTTCTGCACCAAATAAGCCTCTAGATAGTCCTACTTGGACTCTTGATGAAGGTGAGGAAATGCGTAGGGACATAAATGATTTACAAAAGAATATAGTAACAAAATATGAACTTCAAGGGATGATGGATGGTTTTAAAAGGGATATCATGGAAGGATTTAAAAATTTCCCAATAGAGAGGACATCTGAAAGTGAAAATGTATCCCATGAAATTCATGATGAGGAAACAAGGAAGAAGAATCAAGAATGGAGAAACTCCAACTTTGGGTTCAAGACCAACCACTTTCCTAAGATCTATATGAGGAATTTTGATGGCAAGGATCCAATCACATGGATACTTTAGATGGAGAAATTATTTGGTCTACATGATGTGACACATACACAAAAGGTACACATTTCTTCTTTATATTTAGAACCCAATCAATTTGTGTTGTATTGATGGCGTTTTTCTCGCAAATCACTCTTCAGTTGGAAAATTTTCATGCATAGAATGATAGCACACTATGAGGATACAAGGAGCAATACCTTATTTATCCAATTGATAAATCTCAAGCAAAAGGGTTCATTTGCAGAGAACATCGAGAACTTCCAAAGTTTGAATACAAAGGTAACATATATTCCACATGAGAACCTGATTGATGTATTTATAAGAACTTTAAAGGATAACATTCAACATGAGGTTCGACTTTGGAAACCCAAATCATTAGAGAATGCATTCAAGGTGGCAATAAATGTTGAAAGTAAAAATATGGCTATGGCTAATAGAAGGACCGCTACAAACATCTATCGAGAGAATAACGTTCCTTCTTATAAAACACGTCAACCTACAAGGTTGACACCTCAACAATTGGAGGAAATAAAAGAAAAGGGTTTATGCTTTAATTGTGACAACAAGTATATTAAGGGACATAAGTGTGGTGAGAATAAATTATTCAACATAGATTGTGAAGAGGAATAAGAACAAGAACCATCCCAAGATGAAAATGTAGAAGTGATTTCTTCTGAAGAATTGACTCCCACGATATCATGTAATGCATTGACTGGAATTAGCACTCATAAAACCCTCAAGATTGAAGGATATATCAAAAATAAAAAGGTAATAGTCCTAATTGATTCTGGTAGTACTCATAATTTCGTTCACTATAAATTAGCCAAATCTCTCAATTGTTTTATATATCGAGCGTCGAAGTTTCAAGTAATGATTGCAAATGAAGGAACTGTCAAATTCTCATGAAAATTCAATAAGATAAATATTACTATGGGGGGATATGTCATGAATAGTCTAATGATTTCTATACCCATGGGTGGTGTTGATGTTGTACTAGGAATCTAATGATTACAATCATTAGGAACAATGACTTTTAATTTTCAAGAACTTTTCATGAAATTTTCATTGGAAGGAAAATAAATTGAGTTAAGGGGTATCACAGGAAACCCAGTAAGGTGACAATCTCTAATGGCATGAAAACAATATTGAAAAAGGGGCATAAGGGTGTAATTTCACAACTATGTTCACTCGATTTTCAAACATCTAAGCCATATATTCCCCTATATCTCCAAGGGATCATTGATAAGCATTCAAAATTATTTGAATATATTCCCAAAGGTCTTCCACCCACTCGAAATCATGATCATGTTATTCACCTAATTCCTGGGAGTTTTCCTCATAACACTAGGCCTTATAGATACCCATATGCCTAAAAGAGTTAAATTGAGTGTATGGTTGAAGAAATGTTAGACAAAGACATTATTAGAAATAGACAAAGTTCTTACTCTGCATTGGTGGTAATGCTTGTCAAGAAAGATGGCCCATGGCCTATGTGTCCATATCATAGAGAGATCAACAAGATCAGTATTAAAAATAAGTTTCCCATTACCATCATTGATGAATTGTTATACAAACTACATGGAGAAATCCATTTCACAAAGTTGGATATTTCTTCACGGTATCATCAGATTATAATGAAGGAAGCAGATATCCTAGAAACAAACTTCCAAACTCATGAAGGCCATTATGAATATTTGGTCATGCCTTTTGGCCTTACAAATTCACCTTCCACATTCCAAGGGTTGATGAATTCCATTTTCAAGCCCTTCCTTTGAAAATTTTTGTTAGTATTTTTTGATGATATACTAATATATAACAAGTCTTGGGAGGACCATGTGAAACATGTGGACAATGTGCTACAACTAATAAAGGAGAAACAAATATATGTCAAACCATCCAAATGTTTCTTTTGGATGAAGGAGGTAGACTATTTGGGTCATATTGTATCTCCTGAAGGTGTTAATCTAGACCCTAGCAAGATTAATGCCATGATGGACTTGTCGATTCCCAAAACATTGAATAATCTTAGAGGATTTTTGGGTTTGACAGGCTACTACTGCAAGTTTGTTTGGAACTATGGAAGAATAGAAACAACATTAACGGCATTAACTAAGAAGGATGCATTTTCATGGACTCTAAAGGCAACTCAAGATTTTTAACAACTTAAAGAGACGATGTGAAAATCTCTTGTCTTGACCACACTAGGCTTCACAAAAACCTTTATTGTGGAATGTGATGCCTTGGGAAATTGGATTGGTGTTGTTCTAATGCAGGAAGGAAGGCCCATTTCTTTTGAAATTAGGCCACTCAAGGGAAAGGAATTACACAAACCCATTTATGAGAAGGAAATGATGGAAATACTACATGCATTGAAGAAATGGCGACATTACCTAATATGTAGGCACTTCAAGGTCAAAATAGATCATGATAGTCTAAAATACTTCTTGGAACAAACACTATCTTTAAAAGAAGAAAAAAAAATGGGTGACCAAGAAATTGGGTTATGATTTTGAAATCATCTATAAAAAAGAGAAGAAAAATGTTGTGGAAGATGCACTCTCAACAAAGGATGAAGATGTTGAGGCCTTTCTCTGTGCTATCTATATCATCCAACCCAATTGGATAATAGAAGCGAGGCATGAATGGAAGAATGAAAAAAATGTGTGGACTCTCATTCAAAGGTTGCAACAAGATTCCAGTGCATCAGATACATTCACATGGAAAAATGATTCACTATGGTACAAATATCGCTTATATTTATGTAATAACTCCCAACTCAAACAAAAGGTACTATTGGAATTTCACACCTCTCCAGTAGGAGGGCACTCAAGATTTTTGAAAACCTACGATAGGGTCAAGAAGGAGTATTTTTGGGATGTTCTTAAAACTGATGTTCAAAGGTTTGTGGAAGAATGTTTGGTTTTCCAACAAAATAAGGTGGAAAAAATTAATACCCCGGGTCTTTTACAACGATTAGCCATCCCAAGTCAGCATTGGGAGGAGGTTTCCATGGATTTTATCATAGTTTTACCGAAGTCTGAAGGAAAGAGTGTCATCATGGTGATTGTTTATAGACTGATCAAGTACACACACTTTTTTTCACTCTCTCATCCCTTCAAAGATAGTACAATTTCCACCGCATTCATGGAGACAACTCAAAATCTACATGGAATCCCAAAGATTATTGTAAGTGACTTATATCCCATCTTCACTCAACATTTTTGGAAAAACTTATTTTCATGTTTGGGTACTCAATTGGTTCATATCTCATCCTATCATCCTCAATCTGATGGACAAACTGAGATAGTGAAGAAATTTTTGGAAGGCTACCTTCGTTGCTTTGTATCTAATAAACAAACACAATGGTTCTGTTAGCACTCTGTGATTTTCCCAAGGCTGTGAGGCAAACACAGAGGCAACATCAAAACCACTTCGAGTCTTGGGTCTATCCCTCCAAGACTCAGAGAGGGATCTTTCTGTCTAATATAGCTTTGTTGAAGGGATATTAGGCTAGTTAATGAAAACAATGGGCTTTGTTGTCAAAGGGTTTATAAATTGGTTGAGACAGTTTACACATCCATTGGGCTATGGGGTCTGTAATTAATTAGGAATGAAATACAACCATAAACGAGGAAAGATGAATTCCAAAAAGCGAGGTGATAAACCCACTGGATATTTTGCAGCTTAAATGATGGACAGAAGAAAGGGTGAGGAGGATAAATTCGACTCAGAAGCAGTTAAGAATTCCTTAATTGAAAACATCATAAGATAAACATTTAAATCTTTTAGAATCGAGACCAGGGTATCAGAGTTAAATCCTGAGACATACGTTACTTTTAAAGATTAGTTTCAGAAAAACAAGATGATTACAGAGCAAGAAAACATTTAAGTGAGAAAATCACATCACCAGTGAACATACGCAATTATCCTGTAAAGAGCCTCCTTTTCATTAATGGCAGATCTATTCAAAAATGTTATAGCTTGATAGCCACAGGGCGTGAAGATCCAACCCTTTTACATTCAAATCATATCAATAAATAAGATAGATCATCCCAACAAGTTTCGCAAGTCGGTTTAACTGCCTCGGCCAAAAATAGCCACCACTCCCACGAAATCCGGAGTTTTCTGGCATGAAAAATGGACCGTTTTTCTGCGAAACAGGGGTCCGATCAGACGTGATTCTCTCTTCAATGATGACACCTGGGAGAAAACTGAAAAATTTTATTGTTTATGGGCATGTTATGGACAAAAAACGCTTTCGGTTTCGCCGAATTTGTCCCCAGATGGCCGTGACAGCTCCTAAAAGATCGGGACTGAAACAGAAAATGGAAAATCTGGAAAAATAGTCTTCGAAGATGTCTTCGATTTTCTCTTCTCGTGACCCCATTGCAAAAACTGAAAGAGGTTTTTGTTCCTCATCCCGTTCTGAGAAAAAACCTTTCTCGGATTTTTAAAATCCATCACCGTTTTCCAAAAAAAGGACCTGGAAGATGACATGGTAAAGTAGGAAAAATTTGGCAAAAATTGGGGAAAGTGGTTTTTGGCGGGAGAGCAGTATTCCGGACCCCCCCCCCCC
>JZKD02S1860457.1:758790-773338 GCA_000966675.3 Picea glauca | reverse complement strand
TTCACTAATCCTAATTACTAACCTAGTTACTAACTTAGGTTTTGACTTAATTAATAATTGATTAATTAATAATTAATAATTAATTATTCAATTATTAAACTAGTTATTTATTAATTAATTCAACCTATCCTAACTACATTAATACTTAATCTAACTACTTTTATTGTCATTTTGTTCTTCCTAAGTCCATTTATGCAGGGATGGAAGGCGGGAAAAGTAGTCGATGGGGTGACAGGACAAGGGAGGGCGTGGATGAAGGATGTAATAGGATGATAGGGGATTGAGCGACAAGAATAGAGGGAGGAAGCGAAATCACCTGAGCCAGACTTCATCATCACGACGGAAAATGCCAAATCATCAGTTGAAGAATCGACTCGCCTATAATTATAGGACCCCAACAGGTTCAAATGGTTACCCTTGGAAGAATGGTGGTATAACACTTCCTTTCATACTGCAAGAAAAATGACACCATTTATGGAAATCTATGGATACAACCCTCCTTCCATCACTTATTCTCTAAAAGAAAAATCTTAGGTACAATCAGTGGAAGATCACATCGAGAATCAACAACAAGTTCTCTAAATCTTAAAGGATAACCTGACCATGGCACGGAATCACATGAAACAACAAGTAGATTAACATCATAGTGAAAGAAGTTTTGGAGTAGGGGATTGGGTGTTTTTAATACTACAACCATAAAAACAAATGTCCCTCAGGAAAGCCAAGAGGGATAATAAATTATCACCAAAGTACTATGGCTCTTATAAGGTGTTGCAAAATATTGGTACTATGGCATACACATTGGCGTTTCCTGCATCTTCATGAGTACACTCAGTTTTCCATGTTTCATTCTTAAAGAAGGTTTTAGGTGACAAGATCCTAGTTCAACCTATATTTCCATAACTTTATGAGGAAGGAAAAATCATATTGGAGCCTAAAGCTACCATTGACACAAGAATTTTCCAACTGAGGAATATTTCCATTTGAGACTATCTCATTAAGTGGAGGAAACTACCCGCTAAAAATTTCACTTGCGAAGATGAGTCTTTTATACAGAATCATCCAAAATTACTCAAGTGTTGTGGACAACACTTGTCTGAAGGGGAGAGACATTTTAATCCCTAAATAGTGGCACATTACCCCTTAATTGGGGCATACTACATCAAGAATGTTATTTTAATTATGTCATCTTGGGTCCATTAGTTCTAATTGTACCTCCTAGTCTCTTATATATACCAAGGAGATCTTTTCATTTGGAATCATCTTGTATTTGGAAATTTATGTGGTCTATAAGGAGGTTTCCCCCTCGAAGAGGCTTATTATCTGAAAATTCTCTCTTTTTCAAGGCATTGAGTACTTATTCTGTAGTTTTTCTATGATATCTTGAAATTTGGTTCTTAACACTAATTGGGATGTCCCATTAGGTTATCCTCCTACATTTCTAGTAGCAAGAATTTTCCAACTGTCAACAAATGGTTAAGGGTTTCCATGGTAAATTTATGATTACTACATGTGAATTATTTTGTTTTCCCTTTTTGTTTTATAAATAATTCTTGTCTTCATTGATACATTGTAAAGGTTGAAAATGTACATAAAACTTGCTCTCTACATGCTATTAATTCTAAATATCTTTTCAAATTGGCTCATAGTTTCCATAATTTACCAATTATGAGACCATATTGTAATATGCCTTTTATATTATACAAATATATAGTAAATATAACATGAAATCTCATGCATAATGACATAAACACCCACAAATATAATGTACACCATATTCATTAAATAAAAGAATAAATAAAACACATGAAGAAAAAATATAATAGTAATAGAAAACAAATCTAAAAATGACACTTATCTTTAACTAAATTTCCAACTCGCTACAAATATCAAACACTCCACCCAACCATTGAAAACATTGTTTTGTCTCTCTCGATGGTATTTTATCCTTAAGTTGGGGCTACAAATCCACCCCGAAAGAGGAAATGTCTCCAGGCCAAATAAGGTATCATAGTTAGTACAAGGTTTATACTAGGCCAAACTACCAAAATCTAGTAGAAAACCCAACCATCAAGATATCACCCCCCTCATCCTACACAATTCATGCAAGTGTACCCCATTATTTGCATTGTAGTCCTTTATAATTCACCACTTCCCTTCTAGGGATCCAGTACATGTTCGACATGAAATATCATATTTGTCACTCTAGAAGTTCTTGTTTCCCTCATAGAGTGTCCACGTATCCTCTAGGCCTCACATGAAGGGAAACATATACTATACAGGTATCCCTATAAGGATCCATCCTTCCCCAAGGTAACCCAACGAGTATTGTTCCTAGTAATAACATAATATTCACCTAGAATCCTTAAGGTACTTAAGTCATAGATTCTTATCAGATCTCCCTAGATCACACCCCCCAAATTAACATGGAAATAATAATGGTAGGAATGATAAATATTTAATTCCTTTTCCACTAAGTCCATACTTCAAATATTCAGGTATTCTTTTAGAAAAGTGGCAGTCATGTAGCCATGTTCCCGCCACTTGGGAACTTGTACATCTATTTAGGAACTTTAGGATATAACCATGAAATAATACTTAAGCTCATGACTTAGGATTAGTTTAATATAATTGTCTTAGACCCCTTTTCTTGTCCTTTTCCTTGATCTTTGACCGCCTTTCTATCCCATGGATTCCTAGCACCCCATACTCTTTTGGTTGACTTAGTATACAATTGAGATGTATTTTATCAATATATATGAGTGTGATTATAATATACAATGTTTTTCTCACTAAAATTTCATCATATAGGCTCTCTATCCTAATATCACATAATCACTCTATCCCAAATCATACTAACTCACTAGACTAAAATATCATATGCACACATACACATACACATACAGTTGGGGATCCAAAATTGGGGGATTGCATTCCCCTCCCATTTACTTATGCATTGTCCTCAATATTTACATATATAAATATACATTCAATATTCTTCAAAATATTCAAAAATGTGTTGGTACGCCTCCCATGTGGCTTCCTCATGCTTCCATGTAGCATCTCCATGACCATAGCAGGTCCAATGGACCTTTCTTAGACCAATGGATCAATTCCTAAGCATTTGGACCTTCCTATCAAATATGCACACAAGATAGACTTGGAAGTCACACTTTTTCTCCCCTTGGATAAAAATCCATTCAATTATATTGTTAGGATTAGGAACATGATTTTTAAGGAAAGACACATGAAACACATTATGAGTGCACATGGTTGTTGCTAGTGAACTCATATATGGAAAAAGACAAATCCTCTCTAGGATTTCATACAATCCACAATATCTTGGAAGTAATTTTGGATAGCTCCCCAATTTCAACAAAATCATTTTACACCTTAATTTCAAGAAGACATGCTCACCTACTATGAATTCCCTGTGTTATATTGTTTTATCTACATAACTCGTTTTCCCATCCTATGTAGCCTTTAAATTCTATTTGAAATTTTGTATGTATTCTTTCATTTCCTTTAGCATGTTTGGCCCAACAATGGATATGCTTGATATGTTATCCCATTTCACTACCATACATAATGGGTATCAATCATCTTTGAAGATGATTACATTTGAATCCTTGTATGGTGGGAAATGCAACATGTCAATGGGATAGGAAAACCTAGTAGATATAGTCATTGTTGGCCCAGATCATCTCAAGGAAATAGAAGAAACAATAGTAAAGATCAAGAAAAATTTAAAGGATTCATGGTACATGAAAAAGATTTATGCAAGTAAAGCAAGACTACATAGGGAATTTGTAGTAGGTGAACATGTCTTCTTGAAACAATAGGCCAAGAAGCATTCTTTGAAACTGTGGAGCTACCAAAAATTACCAAATATTTATTGTGGACTATTTGAAATCTTAGAGAGGATTGATATTATTGCATACATGCTTTCACCACCTACATTCATGTACATTCAAAATGTGGTTAATGTTTCTTTTATTAAAAAGTATGTTCGTAGTCCTAACCATGTAATTGATTGTATTGTGATCGAAGTGGAGCATGAGGGTGACTTCCACGTTGAACCGGTGCACATATTGGACATGAATATCAAGGTTCTCTAAAGTCAATTCATCATATTAGAAAAGGTTCATTGGACCTACTATTGTATTGAAGATTCGATGTGGGAGCATGAGGATGCCACGAGGGAGGAGTATCCACAATAATTTAAATATTTTAAATAAGATTGAATGTACCTTTGTATAGATATGCAATGAGGATAGTGGAAAAATAAGGGGGAGGGGAATGTAATGCACTAGTTTTGGATCCCTAATTGTATTTGTATGTGTATAGATTGTATTTTATGTTCGTGAGCTAGTAATTTTTGAGCCTGAGTGCATATATAAGTATGTTTTGGGCTAGAGTGACTATGTAATATTGGGTTGGAGATCCTACATTCTGAAAGGTTGGTAATCATAGCATTGTACATTGTAATCACACTCATAGATATTAATAAAGGACATCAAAACTATAGACCAAGTTAGATAAAAGAGAATGTGTGGTTAGGATTCCATGAGGGAGAGGGGGATAAGGATTAAGCAAAAGAGATAAGAAAAGGGGTCTAAGACAAATATATTAAATTAATATCGATTCTTAATCCTAAGTATTATTTCATGATTGTATCCTAAAGTTTGTAAGGATTGGGATGAGTATCCAAGTGGTGGGAAGGTCTCTACATGATTGCCAATTCTAATAAATGAGCCATGCATATATAATATTTTTTTTGCAATGGAAAATGGACCATTTCCGATCGTTCTTACCATTGTTTCCTTGGTATGTTTGGGGTGCGAGGTAGGGAGATCCACTAAAACCATTCAACTTGCATAGCTTGAGAATTCTAGGTGAATTATATGTGGTTATTGGGAACCAATATCCTTGGGTTTCCTTGGGGAAGGCTATAGTACTAGAGGGATAACTCTATGAGGTAGTTTCCCATTTGTGTTAGGACTAAATGATACCTAGAGACTCCATGAGAGAAGCTAGAGATCCAAAGGACACAACTATGATGCTTCCTATATGGGTTGTGATGGAGCCCGATAAGGGAAGTGGGATGACCTAAGGGATTAATATGGTGTATAGAAGGGGGTACACTTTCTTTGGTTGTGCATGTTGAGGGAAATGAGAGATTGTTGGTTGGATTTGTTGTTGGAGTTTGGTACCTTGGCCTAGTTTAAATGAAATACTGAATGTGAGATCTTATTTTTTCTACAAAGAGTGTATTTTCCCTAGTGGATTCATAATCCCATCTTAAGGGTGACCTACTATTGATAGGGAGAGAAAAATAGTATTTATGGTTGAGTCAAATGTTTGATGTATGAAACCAATTTGTACTTTTATAAGTGCCATGTTTATCTTTTCTTTCTATTGTTGATTATAATGTTTGTGCATGCATTTAATTGTTGCTTTTTATTAATGAATATGCCACACATTATATTTTACAACAAGTATCTCATAAGCATTGATGAGGAATGGAACATGAGAAACATTCAGGGTATTATGAGGCCTATATCCATTAGAAATATTTTATCCTTGCAATTGAAAAGAAGATTTTAAAAAGGGTTCCATATATATGTAGCACGTATGGAAGAGCCAACCAAGGATGAATTGAAAAATATCAAAGATTATGCCATTTTGAAGGAGTATGAAGATGTATTTGGAGAGATACCATGAATTCCACCAAAAAGAGACATTGAATTTTCCATCGACTTGATGCTTGGAGCTGCCCCAATGTTCAAGAATCATTATAGAATGCGCACACCAAATATGAAATAATTACAAATGAAAATTTAGGAACTCATAAAGAAGGGGTATATACACTCAAGTATCTCACCTTGGGGTACCCTAGTGCTCTTTTTGAAGAATAAGGATTGAAACTTAAGGTTGTTTATTGATTTCAAGTAGCTAAATAAAGTTACTATAAAGATAATGTATCACTTCCTAAGGATTGATGATGTTTTCCATTAGTTGGAAGGAAGAAGTATAGTTTCAAAGATTTACTTGAGGTTAGGATACTATCTAGTGTGAATCAAATAAGAATATATATTAATAATACAAAATTCAAAACTAGGTATGGCCATTATGAGTTTGTAGTGGTGTCATTTGGGTTGTCAAATGCAACATGTGTAGTCATTCATCTGATGAATGGATTTTTTGTTGTATTCTTATATTATATTCTTATCTAATAAACATTATACGAAGAGAATGAGAAACACTTGATATTGGTTCTAAAAGTATTGAGGGAGCATCAATTGTATGACACATTGAGAAAGTGCTCATTTTATCAGAAGAAAATCCACTATTTGGGATAGATTATATCAAAGGAGGGAATATCAATTGATATAGTGAATATTGAATCAATAAAAAATTGTACATAATGAAAGAACATATCATAGTTTCTTAGGAATAGGATCATGAAGTAATAATAATAAAAGAAAATAAAAATGAATGAGGAAATGAAATGTAGAAGAAAACAATACAAGATACATTAATATATGTGGTTCAACTTATATGGGCTACATCCATAGAGGAGCAACTCATCCATCATTTATATCATCCAATAAAATGAAGGGATAACACCTAAAACACATTTGGTGCAACCTCCTCTTCACTCTCTCATAGTCTCCTCTCTGAGACTCGTAATACTCTCTCTCATTCACACAATATTTAAATAGGATTCATTACATATAATCCCATGGGAAAATACCATGGGTCCTATTGGGATCCATTTTTTTCATACATTCCTCTTTATAAATAAATTTATCATTACACCTTGTTATCACATTTCTCCAATAATATACATCTCGTTACACCATAAATTACCATTATCTATTGTTATTCACAATTATACATATAGTGTGGCTAACTCATCATTTTCAATGTTTTTATTGGTTAAAATATGATTATATCATGGTTTAGTGGCAATAGTTTATGATGTGCTATTTTTGTACTAGCATGATCAACATTCTTGTACCATTATTGTAGTTCAACATTATTGCACCAACACTGCCATTTTGGTGCTAATCATTGTTTGGCATATTCATGTGTTTCTAGGAAAAATAAGGGACATAGGATTTCTTCATAGTAGCGTTGACATGAAAACACATGTGCCATAATTCACCGATATCTCATGTGTGGACCTTGTGCCATAATTCACCGATATCTCATGTGTGGACCTCCAGCTTAGGCGGAAAAACTCAACCTGAAATTTGCAAAAGTTCTAGATAGTCAACTTTTACCTTGCTTTTCGTGCAAATAAAGAAAAATATGAAGAATCTGGAATATGGGTTTTGATCCTTGTATGGCCAATTGCGTTGGTCGAAAATGATTTTCCAAAATTAGGAGTGGTTTGAGATTTATGTTCGGTTCTTCAACATGAATATGCACAAATAAAAAGTTGCACCAAATCAACCATCAACTTGTCTTGTACGTAGGCCATTTTCTTTGTGAAGAATATCGAGAAAGAAACTATTCATATGCAAGTCGCTAGATCAACCAAAATTGGCACAAGAATCTTCAGTTGGACATCAAATCGAAGATATGGATAGACCGTTCCTCCAAGATTCATGAATAACATATGGATTGAAATTGATTTTCCTAAATCTATTTAGATGGATCACATGAAACCATAAATAGATGATTTGCTTATATGAATGCTCTAGAACGTAGGAAATATTATCACCGCTTTGATGTGAGGTTTTCTAATATATATGTAACTTTATCACGAGAAGAGACGGGAGCCATTGATATGGAGTTATAAGCATCCACAAATGTTGTTATCATTTCAAAACCAATACATATACTAAAGTGTTTAATGTAAGATTAGAATTTTGTTTTAACACAAAACATTAATTCAAATTCATCATATTCTTCTAATCCCTTCATTCTAAGTTTTTAAGTTCACTACCATATGTTACAAGTTAAATATCTCTATAGCTAGGGGTAAACCACAACAGATGGAAATGACTGCAGAAATCAACTCTAATATGAGGTATGCTATATAAACAAATATGCTAGCAAGACAAGATAAAAGGCCTAACTCATCGAGATGTTTGATGAAGTCCATCGTTGAGCACTTGAATCAAAGAAATACACCTGCAACGTTTCCTCAACAACCAACAAACGCAAGAATATGGTGATAATATATAATGTTAGCACATTCAATAGCATGACCCATCAACATTCATAACAAATATGCCCATGAAATAACAATTCAAATATTTGCAAGATATTAATTTTGGATGAGAAAATAGTATTTCTATTAAAATGTAATCAATAGAAGTGAATGAATTACAAACTAAGTCCCTTCCAACTGAGCCTCCACCACTTCAATCCTCCACCAAAGGAAAGCTCATATAAGAGAGACAATGAGGTTCTCAATAAATTAGGGAAGAGCTTGGGGGATGAACAATGTGTTTTTACTTAAAAGGAAAAATAGATGCAGACTCAATATGAAGTGAATAATTTCTCGAGAGTAACTTTTCTCTCAAAGATGAATTATTCTCCTCCTTTCCATATCACGGATTTGGCCCATTTGTAGCCTTCGAGTGGAATTGTATGGTAGAGTCGAAACATTTTCGGTATATGTAAGGTTAAGGATCATGGATCTCATGACATGACATGGAAACCTGATACCATTTATTTATTTTGGACAATAAACCCAATGTACGTGGGCTATAGTAGTGCAACCTACGTATACACTTGGTGTACAATAGGTAGGGTATGTATATGTGGAAAAATAATGTTTTTAGCTCTGAGATTTGTAAAAAGAGACTTCAAGTCTACATAGAAAAATGAAAAAAAGCCCTTTTTGCAAGTTTGAATAGAGTGAGGCAATTCTTTCTATAACACCATATAGAAAGGGCCTACCATTTGGGATGCTTAGCTGCTATGTATTTCTACCAGTTATTTTTATGTTTGTGCTTTGATCAACTTCTATCAACTAGTTTGATGTTTGTGCTTTAATTAGAATTTGTAAAGTTACAATACGAATTGCAGATAAGTGTTCACATTTTATGATTTGGTTAGTTTGTTGTAAATATATGTGGCGAGTCCTCTCGCTAAGAGCATCGAGATATTTGTTATTTTCTGGTGCTTTGATTCTCACATACTCCATAATTTATTTCACAAGTCGTTGTTTTCCATTCCGTTTGGATCTGTCACATTAGCTCAAAAATTTTCTCTCTAGAACATTTTTCTTCACAACCTATTCAGGTCACCCTAATCTCCAACGATTCCACCTACCTTCTCCTCACATTCACAACTACTCAGTCTCTATGTTTTACTTTGCATATTATCTAGGTCATTTATGCTCTCGTTACTCGTGAATTGTTGATACATGTAAATTCATTTATATGTTGTTGTTTCACCATGTTTTTTATTAATTCGAGATCGTATAAATCTATTGCGTATATATTTTTGTTTCATAAGTTTCATGTACTTAAATCATTACATGTTTTGTGTTAACGCCCTGTTCATCGCATATTACATATTTATTGGTTCTTTTTATATTGTTCTGAATATTGTATAAATCGTATTGTTATAATAATACGTTGACCTACTTATTGTATTGTATATATAAGTCTAGCATAAGTAATATATATTGTTTGGTTTGTTTATTTGTTTATAAAATGTGTTGTAATCATATGCATTGTGTTAGCGATATTTCTTGTTAAGAGGGTTAGAACACTAAAGAAAAGGGTTTAAGACCCACTTGTCCTAAGTTTTATGCACAAATGCATCCGAATTAAACGAGAATCAGTTCTGGACGGTCAAGATCACAGCGCTCGGATCAACGGCGCACGTTGGATTCCGGAGACCCCTTGCCTTTCTACCTTTAAGCAGGGGGGGGTCCGGAATCGGGGGCGCACCTCTCCCTCGGCCCAGATCAGCGCGCCTGGATCAACGGTGATGAAGATCATTCCGGACCCCCCCCTCCTTTCTACCTTTAAGCGGAGGGGGGGGGTCCGGAAACGAGAATGCAACTTTCCGACGGCCTGGATCGACGCGCCCAGATCAACGGCGCTTGAACAACCCCGCCCTTCTTAGCCACTCCATGTTTATCCAGTATGGGGAACTCTCGTGCCTTGTCATCTTCTAGTCCACCTTTCTCCCGCTGCCATGTGTCACTCGTCCACCTCGTCCTTTTGGTCCGCGTGGTTCTCCCTTCTTCCCACCATCCACTCACTGCTTGCCACATGTCTCGTTCCTTTCCGCGTCAGCCTCTCACCCGAAGGCAAACTCGTTTCTCCCGTCTTCTTCCCTTCTACCTGATGTCTTCTGCCATCAATCGTCCTCCGTCATCTTTCTCTCATTCCGTCACTCCTTCCACACCCTTATAACCCGGCACCACCATTCCTATCGTGCACTCATCCTCTGCGCTGGCCTCCATGCCCATCCATCAAGCTATTCAGTTATTCCAGGTGGCAGCGCGAGAAGTCCTCCTTATCCCGAAATGTTGAGTTGGCCGGGCCATTCTCAATCCCAAGAAGCAGTGATTGAAGCGGTTGGTGGTGGTTAGACATTGTCTCCGCCATAATGGGGACGTCCTGCAATGAATTAAAGGCACGTCGATTCGCTGATGTAACTGTCAGAAGATCTATCGCGTCTGCCATAAGTTGCACGATTATTCAAAGATTGCGGCTGCAGAGTGTCAGAGGCCATGCAGACGCAAAGATTTCAATGCATTTTCTTGGTTCCGCTGTTGTTGTTGTTTTGAGTATATGAAGGTATTTTTGCCATTTTTGTATAGATCGATGGTAGAGCTAAGATCCCGACTGTAAAGTTTCAGTGACATTCTGGTTTCCTGGTTATGCCTCTGTGTTTGAGATTTCTCAGTTTATGACAAACAGTTCTGCTTTTTCCATCTTTGTTTCATCTCATGCCGGAGTGTTCACTGTTGAATGATTCACGTGGATTGTTGCAGTTATGTTATGATAAAGGATTTGTCGTGGAATTTTTGTACTCTCTGGTTTTATGTGTTTGAACACAAAGAGACTTTGTGTTTGAATGCTTTCTCTTCCAGTCTGTTATGAACATGATGTTTATTATAGACCTTTGCACCCTCCTTGCATAAGTCTTCCACCTGCTCACCTTTTTCTACGATTCACTGTTTCAAGTTTATCAAGACCTCACTCGTTCATGCATGCCTGGCCTAGTTTCTGAGTTGAGATTGTATTGTTCTGAGTTTCCTTCGATCTGATCACCCCTTTAAAATAAAACGTGACATTAAATTGATGGGCGTCGGGCTCTGCTCCTGCTAGCAATCCAGGGGTGACCTCCGGCTCCAACATTTTTGGCGCCGTTGCCGGGGACGATGTTGAATATATTCCCTGGGTTTGAATGACAAAGATTAAGATGATTTCTGAAGGTGCATCAGATATCAAAACTTGAGGATTGCTACTGTCCACTTGGCGACTCCACTGTGACGACTCCGCTGGGGAGAACCTGTTCTATCAATTGTGGCTTTGAGAGGAAGACACATGAGGTCTGATACACACTTGCCTTTGGCCACACCAGAAGCAGACTTGGGAGCGGTGTGCAGAAAGGGAAAGAGCTCTGCAAAATGAGTTTCCATCGCTGAAAAAGGTAATACACCATCGCCTTTTGTGAAAACTCCATTTTCTTATTCTCATCTTCCTAGTCGTACTTCCTCTGAGGTTTCCCGTCTTCTGAACTTCGGGAGTGTTCCTGTTGAGTTTTCCCCTCCTGGTCTAGTATTAGAGGGAGAGATCCTTGTTACTCCCCCCTCAGGAGGTTTCACTACTCCTCCTTTGATTACTACTGTTGCGCAGAGAGAAACACCTGTACACTCAGGTCCCTTAGACTTCTCTCTGTTTTCCCCATCGTCTCCTGTGAGGACCTCTCTTCCTACCTCACCTGTTCACACTCCATCTCCCCCGAGTTCTCCTCCACTCAACATCCCTATGGCTGGTGTTAATCCCCCTCTGAACAGAATGGATGCCATAGTCACTGCTAGATATGCTCCTTTGATTCTTCCTCAGCCTTTGAACCCTCTCCCTGCTGGAGACTATTTGAAATACATGCCCAAGTTCAGTGGCGAGGGAGATGTGACTGCTGAAGAGAACCTGGCTGCCTTTTACAGCTATGCAGACAACCTAAATATTGAGAATGAATATGTCTGGATGAGAGTCTTCGTCTAGAGCCTGGATGGTGAGGTCAGGAAGTGGTTCAGGGGACTGGCCCCAGGATCCATAGCTAGAATTGAGGCTCTGGATAATGTTTTCCTGAGACAGTGGGGGGATAGAAAAGATTACATATATTATCTGACTGAGTTTGAATCTCTGAAGAAGCAGGAAGGAGAGTCTGTCTCTGACTTCTCCAAAAGATTCAATAATATGTATAACAAGATTCTTGCAGAGATAAAGCCTTCCGAAGCCTCTGCTCAAATTTCATATGCTAGTGCATTTGACCCTGATTTATGTCTCGTATTAAGAGAAAGGAGAGCTACCTCGTTAGCTCAGATGAAAGATGCAGCTATAGAAGTGGAACCCAACATGTTAGCAGCTGACAGACTGAGAAACGAGGCTGACACAAATAGAAGAAAGGAAAAGTCGGAAGCTTCAACTTCCGGCCCATCATTGTCCCACCCTCAAGTAAGTGAGCTGGCCCAAGTAATGAAATTTCTTAAAGAAGAGGTGGAGAGATTGAAGGTGGAAAGGAGGCAGATGTATAAGGGCCCTCAGAACACCGAAAATAAAGGAGGTTTCAGGAGACCAAACAATTTTTCTCCTCCAACTATGCATAAAGAGAAGGAAAGAGATAGAGATGACCAAAGAATTCATGCTCCCTTCTAGAACAACTTTGTAGTTGATGAAGAAGAAAGACAACCAGATGAGCCTGAGCCTAAAATCCACTCTGTAGAATTCACTCCTCCTTTCCCCCATCTAACTCAGTCAGCATACGAGGAGTCTCTCATGAATAGTCAGCTAAATGAATTGAGCAAAGGAGACAAAGCTGGCGGTGGCTGAGGCAGGTATAACCTGAGATCAGACAAGAGGGCAGCAGCACCTGATGTTCCTGAGTCATCCACTAGAGCAGAGAAGCCTACTGACGAGGTAGCAGACAACCACAGAGGTAAGAAGGCCCAACCTCTTTCCCCTATCATTAAAAATCAAGCTTCTGAGATTAGAGAAATCCCAAAGCTCACATCTTCCTTTAATTTCGAGCATAAAATTCAAAAGATCAGAATCCCTGTGCCCCTCACTGAGTTAATCAAACACGGGGAATTCAAAAAACACTTCTCCAACCTGTTGAAATTTGAAGCCTCTGGCCCTTCCACAGAATGCATAAACCTCCAAGATGAAAGGCCTGCAGTGGTCCTAGGTCCCATGGTAGAAGACATAGATGATTCATCCCCTCCCTTCTACACCTCCCTGAACATACATGACAAGCTGCTGCATAATTTCTTAATGGATTCAGGGGCCTCCCACAACCTCATGCCTAAAGCCGTCATGGAAGAGCTAGGATTAGAAGTCACCAGAGCCTATCATGACCTCTATTCCTTTGACTCCAGGAGGGTACAATGTTTGGGAGTCATCAAGGACCTGTTAGTTTCCCTGTTTCAGTTACCCATGAAAAGTATGGTCATGGATATAGTGGTAGCTGATGTTCCGCCCAAATTTGGCATGTTGTTGTCAAGGTATTGGATTAAGAGACTTGGAGGGATGTTACAGATGGATCTCACGTATGCCACTATCCCGGTATTTGGGGGGGAACATAGGAGATTGTACAGAGAAACCCAGCTAGCCTACATAGTCATTGATGAAGCAAACCCCACTAATCATCCCATCTATGCCTTAGACACTGACTTAGGATCTATCTTATTGCAGGTCACTGATGATCTTGAGACCCCTTTGCAGATCAGAAAGCAGCTCAGTCTTAATCAGGGGATGCCTCCTCCAACCACCTCTGTTTGGAAGATGTTCTTTGATGGAGGTTCTTCCAGTATAGGTGCAGGTGCCGGAGTGGTATTCAAATATCCTTCTCAAGAAACCATATCACTGTCATACAAGATGGAATTTGAAGTCACCAACAATGTGGCAGAATATGAAGCTCTGGTTCTAGGATTAAGGGCTGCAAAAGAAATGGGAATCAGGGAGATGGTTGTGTTCGGGGATGCAGAATTAATTGTCCAGCAGGTCAAAAACGTCTATCAGAACAAACACCCTCGCCTCAAGAATTACAGGAACAAGGTATGGGATCTAATTGATTGTTACTTCCTGGATTTCAACATCTCTTTCATTCCAAGGGAATAAAATGCTCCAGCCGAATTTCAAGCCTTCTCAGCTAGTTTGTTCGAAGCTCCTGCGCTGTCCACTGACAGATCAGAGGTGGAAATAAGATACAAACCCTTCGTACCGAACAATGTCAAACATTGGAAGGTATTTGAAGATGATCAGGAGATTGAGAAATTCCTCCAATCCATCGATGACTTCTCTGCATTGCATATAGATGAGGACCCTGACGAGGAACCTGA
>JZKD02S1860457.1:743993-754191 GCA_000966675.3 Picea glauca | reverse complement strand
TATATATATATATATATATATTTAAACCATAAAATCACTCCAAATCAAAAGGTTATGCCATGTTGTTGCTTTATGGTTATAAACCATATATAATATGGTATTCAACCATCTTAAAAATAGTGCTCCAAGTCAAGCCATGAATATATTATAAAGTGGGCTTAAAACCATATTATATGGTTATTTCGAATCCCTATCCCATGTGTAATGCTAACAAACAAATATTTCCAACACAAGAAAGGTGGGAGATTGGGATTCGACCACCCAACCTCATTCTTTTTAAGCAAAAGGAATACCATTCGACCATAGGCCCAAATTATGTAGAATATGCAGAGATGTAAAATTTATGAAGAGAAAACAGCTACCCAGTAGAACTTTGGAGGCTAATTACAGAGGCAATACTCAGCCTTTTTTAATGCCTTCAGTTGGATTGAATTTTTTAGGTTAATTAGAACATAGCTAAACCATTCAAATATCCATTTGATGTACTTTTTATGTAATTTGAGAGCATTGATGAATTAATAAATAGGCCTCTCCAATGAATACAAAAGGCATGGAGATGTAGGCATTGAAGTCGAACTCCATTATCAATTTATCGTTGTTTTATTCTATTGTGGCTTTGTTGTTCTTATGTTTCTGCAAATTTCTCCATAAGCAAATTTGTCATTTTTATTAATGTTTTAATTGGTAAAATTATTTCATACAAACATACTTAAGAAAAATTTGAACCAAAGTCATTTCAAAAATTCCTTGGAATCATTTTTGGATCATGAATTATAACAAGTATATGCACAACGTTAAATGGATTATCCACATAAAGTACTATCATTCTAGTACCTCAGACAAAACTAATCTGGTACCTACATATTAACTTCACTTTCATTTCTAGCTGTATCTTTTCTTGGGGAGAAATTTCTGGCACATCTTCTTTGAATTATTTTCGTTACATCATATTGTTGATATAGGGTTAATTAGAAGTTTGGTGGATTTTCTCTTAAAACTATTAAATTCCCCTTTAGTTCAGTAGCACAAATACATGAGGGTTTGAGTAACCTCATCCAACTGACTAATTTGAATACCAACTTGGGTAATTTCTGCATTTAATTTTAGATTGTCTTACTTTTATCTTACTATATTTTCTTTTAATTTGGTTTTCCTATAGTTCGATTTATTTCTTGTACTTTTGATTCCTGCACTTTGATTTCATTCATGTGTGCGTTCATCAACATTAGATATTATACTAGGATAGGCTCCAATTCTACATTTCATGTGCTTGCATATCTAAATTTATTGTCTCGAAATTAATAGTGCATATATTTTACCAAACATTTTTGGCGTCATTGCTTGGGAGGTGCTAAAGGGATTGAAGTGTAGGTAGGTAGGTTGTTTTTAAATTACACATTCTGGTGGAGGACAAGATGGTAAGACGACAGGTAAGAACCTATGCATCCACTTTAGTGTGTCTCTACCCAAATCTATTTCTTTTGTTTTTTGCAAGTGTGATTACTCTCTTGCAAGTGTGTTTACTTTCCTGCAAGTGTGTTTATTTTCTTGCAAGTGTATTTATTTTCCTTCAAGTGTGTTGTCCTTTTATGCAAGAGTGTTTATTTTATGCAAGCTTGATTTCTTTCCTTGAAGTGATTTACTTTTCATGCACATGTGGTGTGCTTTAAATCTACATTTAGTTTTAACCCATTTTTTTTAAATTCAAATTAGTTTTGGGTTATTTAAGAACCCCCCTAGTACACTAATCCATGTGCAAGATAGGGGTTAACAACTAGAAAAGAAACATCCAACAATGATTAAGAGTTTGAAGGAACTCTCTCAAATCCTAGAAACATCCAAGATCTCTTCCTATTAGGAGGTAAAGATATTAATAGCAGTCAAGATCCTATCTACCTCTCGGGAACTAATAGAAGAACATAAACTCCATGAAACATATTCAAAAAAAGATCTAGAAGTTCCCCATGGTCATCCTTTCCAATTTAAGAAGGAGGTTAGACAACCATGGATTACATCTGATGGAGAGAAGAAAAAAGAACCTGAGACTGAGGGATTTACAAGATGTCCATCATCAAATGATTTATTCATTCAAGAGTTTGATAAATAAGATTTTATGGTATGGAAGAAGACGTCATGTAGAGTGGTCCAAATGATGATTTCAACCAAGGATATCATGACTATATTCAACACTGTCTCCAGATGACAATCAGATTGAAGCAAAAATCTCTTCTTCAACAACTCATCACATCATATCATTCAAAACGGTTGGTTCCTCATTTTCAGGTACTTATTAAAGTGTATTATTCAAACCTGAATGTGAGTATATTTATAATCTTATTACACATGTGTCTTCATTGGAAGTACTCATATACTTGAAAAGGGGTCTTTTCCTAGGTAAGGTAGGATATTAACAAAGTAAATAAATGTTGTATATAGTTGATGGTTTAGTTTAAAAACATAGTGCAACATTGTTTTGTCATTTTTCAATAATTGGAACTGTAACGATGAGAAACTAATGTTAAGAGAGTTTATTTCCCCCAAAAGTTTTAATATGTTTTTCAAGCTGATAGTTAGATCTTTTTCCATGTTTTCTAAATAAATTAGGCTATGATGATTGTTGGAGTTTTGCAGGTATCCTCTTTTCCACTGTATTGGGAGAACATCTTCATGACTTATTCATGGAAGTAGTGTTGGTGAAAAAGTGATCAAACCAAGGTCCTTCTCAATCTACCAACAAAAGGTACCAAAGTAGTCTATATCATTGTAATATTCATATTCGTCGGATGAAAGAAGTCTCACCCAAGGCGCAACTGAGACAAGAAAGAGAGGGAATAGTAAGGAGAATACTCAAAAAAATCTCTAAAGTATCAAGATTCAAGTTAGTCTTGCACAAGATAGATTAATCCTATAATAGTTCTTAACATTTTCTAACTGAGAATAAAGAAAGAGATTTGTGTCACCATTCAAAAGGAAGTAATTAAGCATATTAAACATAAAATATAACAAAAAGTAACATTCAATACATTCAGAATACTAGATACACGTGATATATTAAAAATTTGGGTGTCCACTTGTATTATCATATCAAGTTCTTCGCAAAGATTGAGTCACATATGCAAGTAATTAGAGGATACTCCTCAAAAAGTATGTGACAAGGTTATCTCAGTCCCTTTCTCTTTCTGACTCTACAATAATAAAAAAACTTTATTACGTTGACAATATGGTTCTTACTGAGATCTCAAGATTTAGCTAAGATAACAACATGAATGATAACAACATTGACTCTAGCAACAACAACAACCCTGAAATTTCATTAAAAACCTTATTACAATCATATCAATCTCATATATATAATCCGACATAGGTTTGTTGGTTGAGAACCTGAGAGTTCTCTCTTCTTCTTGATCTTTTTACAACATCTTTCTTCAAAACTGATGTTGCACTGTCCTTCAAAACACTTTATGTTTCTTTCTTTACTCCATTGTCCATCTCCTCAACAACTTGTGCAACTTATGTTCATCAAAATGAATATCCAACATAACTTGTGAAACTTCTATTCATCAAAACGAAGGGCCCAACAAGCTCCGACCATAATGATTGACTCATCCTGAGTCAAATATTTGTCTCTTCCGTGGTCTTTGGGTTGTCCTGTTGTTTAAATTTATCTTATATCTCTAAGTTTCTTCCACTTACCTCTTGAGTGACATCTTCTTTGGATTCTTCAAATGAGGATCCAAACTCAAGTACTAGTCCTAGGGATCTTTTCCTGACGTCTTGGAAGTTGTTCACTTTTTCCTGCCACTTTCTGGAAAGTAGTGAAGCTTCATTAACAAACTATTGGGTGGCACCTATAATGCATTATTTTGTCTTGGACACAAGTAAATATTTCCTCTCTGATTTATCTATGTCATCCACTTGGTGCATCTGTAGATAATTTGTATGGAATATAGGTGGAAACTCTCTTAGCTCTTTCTTAGAAACTGTTTGAGCTTCAAACAGTGCATTCAGATCATTTTCCAGCTGCTGGACCTTGTCAAGCTTTGGTTGTCGTTCCAACAGATCCAGGGTGTTGGATGCTTCTTCATTGAGCGATTGGATCTGCAAGCGTAGGTATTCCAATATTTGGTTGTTCCTTGAAATGATTCCCATCCAATCACTAACCTCTTTGAAAATTATTTTTCACACTACAATCCTTTTATGCAAGGTTACTCTTGCATTTTTTCCTTCCAAAACCACTTATTCTAGTTTCTCTTGTAGCATCCTGGGTTTTAGTTTGTCTTCTCACTTACTGTCCCACAACTATACTTCGAGATATTCCACTTGTTCTACCATATTAGACCAGGATACCTGAATTAATTCGATCTGCCTCGTAATCTCTTTCTCGTAGAATTTTCTTCATCTCGTTTTATTGCCAATCTTCCAATCTCTATGACCTGGTATTTGTTCACCTGTTCTTTGTGTTTTCTTATCCATACTTTCTTATATTTGATATCAGTGTTCTCTTTCATGGAAGTATCGATTATGAATCTACAATCACTAGATATGTGTCCATAGTTATGACATTTGTAACATTCCATGTTCCATGGGTCCACATAGGCACTTCTTGCTTGAACATTTCTTTTATAATCTCTGCAATCTACAACATTATTTCCAAAATTAGTTCAATAAAAACAATGACCATAAAATAAATTTGCATACCTGGGAGTCAATGATATTATTTTTGGTGTAGTTCTTCTTAATTTTTTCCTTGACTAATCATGATCATGATTGAAGCTTCTTTGTGGATTGAACATGGATGGTATTCTTGAATATGTATCTTCAATAGTTTTCTTAGATTATGGTTGACCATGATTCCTTCCTTTGAGTACTTCTGCATAACACTTTCTATTTTATTCATTCTTCTTTTCTAGCAACCTAGAGTTCTTCTATTCATTCTCTATAACTGATGTGGATGTTTCTGTCTCTTCAACATTCTTGTTGAGCTTGGTGATTTTACTTCTCAATGTGACAACTTCTTGTTCAAGCTTCTCAACCTCTTCTTCTTTCTTGATTATTTGAGACTTCATGACTTCCTTTGTTTTTTTCGCTTCTTCAAGATGAATTTTTAATGTGATTATTTCTTATTCAAGTCCTTTATCTTCTTGATCAAACTCTTTTGGTGAGTTCTTTGTTTGGTGTGTTGTCAGTGTTGTCATTGATTTCAACTAAGAATGGCGAGAAGGAAAGAAGGACTTACGAGACATTGATTAATAATCTACGAAGGTGCTATGTTATGTTATGTTATAACATCAATTAATAATGTGGACATGATTTTATGCAAAATATATTATGGTTATGTGGGAGATTGATAAAAAAAAAAACAAAAAAAAATATGTATAAGTTCTAAAGCTATGGAAAAAAGATTATATATAAACCTTGTGATAAATGTGAAATGGTGGAACTAACTGGTATAATATGCATTGGGTTAAAGGATCATGCAATTGTGTTTAAAGGACTATAGGGAAGGACATATGGTAATGTTAAGATATGATTGTTATTGAAGTTATGATATGTTTTGGGTGGCACACTATACAATAGATATGAAATCGAATATTTACAATGGATATGGCATTGAATTTATGTGATGGTTATATGGTTGGATTTAATGGTTGATGGACTAGCTAGTATGCATAATTGAATAGGTCCAGGTGAGGAAGAAACATGTATTTACTGCATGTCACTCCAAACCACCCTTGAGCTCATCACCCTAGCCATAGTTGCATTTTTATCTAATGGTTGTGGAAGCTTTGCAAATTCAGGTTTTGGAAGGGGAAAACTCAAACCAGCTCATCATTGAAGCGATTTTTCACAGGTATGGTTCTTTTCTTTCCATCCATGATGGACTCTTTGTATTATAAATCAAATGGTGGCTCAGGATTGCATGGTTTCTTTGTTTTCTTGAGTTTTCGACTAAGTGCCAATACTGTGTTACGGGTTCTCTGTGATTACTGTGAAATGTTGGTATTTTAAAGGAATGTAATGGTCGTTATTTCTTTGTAAGGTCAGTACATTGGTTATTGATAAAATGAATTCAGTCATATTGGATTTTTCTGATGATTCTCTGTGGAAAATGATAACGATGGTGCAATGAGATTTGAGTTTTATTGTTGTGGGGTTTTACTACCAGTTTGGGTATCAGTTGTTGTCAACCCTTTTTCGCCTCATTCATTGTTGTGGTTATTTATCCAGGTTTCAATGCAACTGCCAATATTATTGTGGTGTTTTTGGAAAAGCCGTGAGATATTGTTTGTATGGCTTGTTATTTACTGTCATTATCGCCAAAAGATGTTCATGGACCAATATTTTCTTTTCCCAGAATCTTAAATGGAAGCTTGTGTATGCATTGAGTGGCCACGGGTTGTGCTCTGTAATTATTTTCACAAGAGTTTTAAAATTAAATCCTCTCGTCTCTACTATAATAGCTGACTTTTGTGTTGTGAATCCTCACTGTCAATTGTTTTTTGAAGGTTATCCACATCCTGGGTGTTGGAGGAGACATGGTCTCTCTAGATTTTTGAGGATTCTTTATTCTTAAATCAACCCTCATTTCCTCTCTGCAAAAAATGTTTTAAGAGGCATATGTGTGTGCATGGGTTTTTGAGCTCGAATTTTCTTGTTTCTACTTGGGCATTATGTTTATTGCATTTCCAAGATAGTGCATTTATAAGTTGACAGACTGTGGTGTTTTCAAAGGAGCATGGTTCCCTGTTCTTCTGAGATTATATTTGTTTACCTGTGGTTTCTTCTTGGTGATAAATTCTTGAATAGGTAAAAGATTATGAGCCCTCTTTGTTTTCAAAGTTCAAGAAGACGTTCGTTAACTCTCTGTAATAAAATTGTATGGATCCTGACTTGCTTCTATTTTTCCTCAGGAACCTTTTTGGTTCTGTCAAAATTTTGGTTTACGAGTTTAATGATTGTGGTAATTATAAAGGGCACGGGCTCTCTAACTTCAAGACCTTTCTTGATTGAATCTATATGTTTCCCCACTCTGATTAAGTTTTATGGGTTACCTACAATGCAAGAGATTTTTGTTGGGTCGATGGTGGTTTTTCCACTCATCACTGTGATAAATCATAACACGATCATGATTTTGTTAAAGTTTAGAAGAGACACTTGTGTATGGTTTAGTTTTGTTTTCTTCGTTCTTTATATGGTTCTTTCTTTTATGGATCATTTATTTTAATGGGAAGTATGCACATGTTAATGCACACGGATATCAAGCTTAGGGATACATGTTTTGGGTTGACTATTGTTGTCGAATCAAGATTGTGTCAATTACATTGTCGAAGACCTATGTGTATGAAATATCTATTAAACATGTTTTTGGTTATGTCCTAATTTAAGAAGCACCTATGTATGATTAAATCGGGCCGAATTTTTGCTTGATGATAGCGGATTTTTGGTGGTTAGCGATGGGTTTATTGTTATTTGATTGCCAAAGCTTATTACTAGATATAGATGATGGAGTGACTATGCATATTATGGTTGTTTTCAAAAGAAGAGATAAACATTAGAGAAGGAAGTATTATGGTTCGAGTGGTTATTTTGTTACTATGGAATTGGAAATAATTTGCATAGTCATTATATAGAATGCATAGATGGGTATAAATCGAAGAATTCTGGCTAATTATTTTTATTTACTGAATACAATGAGTAATCAATATGTAATTAAGGAACAATTCAAGGATCTTGGTCTTGGAACTAGATGTTTTTGGATTCAAATTGAAATAGAGTTATGATTGTTGTTTGATTTAATTTATTTTATGAATAGTATCCATATAATTCCCTCTCATTTTCTCACTTTTTCTCTCATTATAAATCCCCCCACGATCCCAAATTTATTTTTCATGCCCTATTCACTAAAATAAAATTAAAACTTTGTATGGAAGAGGTACAAAAAATGACACGAAGATAGATGGAAGTTGATATATTTTGATATTGTTTGCATAGTCAGTTATTTAATGAATTGTCGAGAAATAATCATGTTCTTAGTCCCTATCATGATATCAATTTTTTTCTTATTATAATCCCCCCAGATATTCCATGACCTTATTTCACCTCCTTCTCATTTGAAAATTATTAAATAAATTTTATGGATTGGATTGCCTGGGTCTTATGTTAATTTCTGAGCCAAACTTTGTTTCATATGAAGAGAATGTCATGTATGGTCTATTAAGAGCTAGTTTCTAATAATTTTTTCATACAAGATGAGATTCTTCAGAAGAACAATTCATGGCTGAAAACATAGGGGCATAGGAGACTAGAACAGAGGGCCTAGAAGGCCCATATTCTCAATACATTTCAATGTCGATCCTTAGGAGTTGAAACAACTTTTTCAAGCTAGGTTTTTCAATTGGATTGGAAAATCGATAGTTCATCCTAGACCAGAGAGGCCTCCCTTCCAACCCCAAAATGTTCCCAATATCCCTGTGCCTCCCCATGTATCTTTGCAACTTGAAGTTCCCAAGAATGATGGATGGTAGGAGATTGTTCAACCAATAGTCTCCCACCATCGTGGTTGGAAAAACTTGTCATTACCTCTTCCTCCTCCACCTATAAACCCAAAGGTTCAAATTTCCCCTGCACACTCACCTATACAGTCCTCCCATACAAGAAAATGGCTCAAAACTGAGGCTCACCATGTGCATGAAAAAGGTAAAGTTGTTCTTGTTACTCCCTCATCTCCTTCAAGTGACTTAGCCAAGTCAGTGTATTCTCGTATGCACTTGAGGTACAACCGCTCCCATGTCATTAGTGAGGCCAAGACTCAAGGTTCCACACAACCAAAGGCTATTTCTGGGAAGTCCAAAGGGGACAACAATGACAAAGGAGGAATTTCCTCTCAAAGTGGAAAATATCGTTTTTGATTATGTGTTTATAATTCATTTATTGAGGACAGAGGACTACAAATAGTTTTGGACAACAAACGATTTTTTTGGATATTGTGGATGTTTACATGTTTTGGATATAATTTGAAATATTTCTGATATGTAAATTTCAAATTGTGGAAATAATTATGGGAGCCACAAGGAGGCATGTGCTAATTGGTTGTCTAATTATGGTTATTTGTTTTAAGAAATAAAAGGTAGTCATAAGGGGTCCCACCTACTAGTTATTATTTAATAAAAGACCCTTAATTATTATTATTATTATTGTTAACTCCCAAAATAGCACCGTCATTTTGGTCAATTTCTATGGTGGATAGCATGGCTATTGATAGTTTCCTCAATTCATTGTTGAGTCTTTTAGCTGCAAAATTTTAGATTTTGGTTTGACTTAGAAATAATTTGGATTGTAAAGTCTTCTTTTTCAAAATTGTCATATTTTACTTTCCACAGCTAACTTGTTTTCAAAGGTTCATTGTGCGCTGTGGAAAGTGTCCACTTTCAACAGCTAAGAGATCGTTTCATCAGTGGTGCGCTGTGGAAAGTGCATACTTTCCGCAGCTAACAGGGGCTTACAAAGAGGCGCGCTGAGGAAAGTCAACAGCTAACAGAGGTTGTACTCCTGGGTTGGAAACATCAAATCAAATCTTTGTTTCCATATCAGACATTGTTTACAAAGGTTCGTTTAGGGTTTTAAATTGCAAATGGAAAAATGACACTTAAAATTGCAGGGAACTTTTAGATTCCTTCCTAAGATCCAAATTAGGATCTGACAACACCATTGGAAGGATGAGATTCTCTAGATGTCGATCGACTATTCGTATGTGAAAAATGGATTTTTTATGACCGAGAAATTCAATTTTGAAAATCTGTCCGCTTTCAACAGCGCAGAAGGCAGAATTTTTGACCCGTTAGTTGTTGAAAGTGGCGACTTTCCGCAGCTAAGGAGCATTTTTTCATAGGCTATGCGCTGTTGAAAGCCTGTAACGGCCAGAATGTTACAATTTTTGCCCAAATCCGAAATTTTCGAATCAAAAGTAAATGAAACCTTTTGGACTAGACAGGTGGCGGATTATTCCATCAAATCCAAAGGCTATTTTGGGAAAGACAAGTCAAAAGAGGAGTCTTTGGTCAAATTTTGGTCATTTTTGATGGAAGAATTTCAGGGATTTTTTGCCACACATCATCAGCTCGAATTTAGCTTTGGAAGAACAGGTTGAAGAAGCCTTGGAAGGCTAATCTCCACATCATCAACAGTCAACAGATTTTAA
>JZKD02S1860457.1:693814-722688 GCA_000966675.3 Picea glauca | reverse complement strand
ATTCTCTCTTTCCATTATTTAGTATTATTATTTTTTTGTTAAAACCTCCAAATGATAAATGCGCTTAATATTATTTTCAATATATAAACGAATATTATTATATTATTATTATTTTTTGAAATCCTAAATTTTTATACTCCCCTCTTTGATAATTTTTAATTCCCCTTTAAAATTTAAACGCCATGGGTTTCGCTTAAATTAACCCCCTCATTACTTTACCCCCGTTACTTTTTAGAAGACTTTAATTAACTACTAGGTGGGTGTTAGTTCACACCCTAGGTTTATTTTTGGAGGATCTTTTCTTAGGGCTGGTCAAATTTATCTTAGAGATGTTTTAATCTAGGTTTGATTTGAATAGGAAGATAATTTAATTAGGGGAGGCGTTGTAAGAATTTTATCAGGCGTTAAGGTCTAGGGTCATCTAGGTTGTCTCATCATCATCATCAATGCGACATGCCCTTCAGGACGCACTACGTGCTCCAAGGGTGCCACTCGCCTTGCTTGATTCTGTCGCGCGACGTGCCCTTCAGGATGCACCACGTGCTCCAAGGGTGCCACTCGCTGACTTGTAATTCTTTGCGCAACGTGCCCTTCAGGATGCACTACGTGCTCCAAGGGTGCCACTCGTTGGCTTGACGGATTGGTAGACTCTATAACCCCTAGAGTCAACACTGCGCCAGGTGAACTTGTGGGAGACTAAGGGATCTAAGGAATAAGGCCCCTGCCTTATTGCGCACCTTTTAGAATCATCATGAGCGACTGTCGCAGTCTTCCCTCATGGCATCGTGGATCCTCTCGAACTAGGTAATCATTAACCTACAGTTCGATCCACGACGAGAGTGCTAGTAGGCTGTGGCAGGGCTGTTGTCCACACCTCTCCCTCAATCTCTCTGGAACTCGTGTGTGGCCCCTTTACTCCATATGTGAGTCCAGTCGGCAAGCTATCGTCAGCCTGCATCATCAAACATCATGTCAGATCATGTCAACAACATATCATAAAATCAATATATATCATCAAAACGAAACAATATCATCGTAAATGAAACAACTCAAATATCCCACTCCCTGACTCAATCCAGAGTCCAAGGGAGTTCTACCAATGCCTCTGCATCCTCAAGGTCCGAAACCCTGCACACTCAAAGAAACTGAGTCAGCAGCACCTGTCTACATCAAGGTAGTAAAAACATCCTGCCATATAACTTAACGCTTCATAATGAAAAAAGTTTTATCATCATAAAAATCCAGATCACTTGCGAGCAAGTGTCCTCAAAGAATAAGTTTGGTAAGTGCGCCAGAGAGGGGTGTTACAACGATTCTTTTCCTGCAACATGATCTAACACTTCTTCAATGAAATGTGTTGGAAACAGATCATGCACACATGAAGAATTCATACTTATGTAGTCCACATACACCCAAATTTCTTATGTGTCTTTCTTTATCTAGATAACTATGGGGCTAATACACTCTCCTTCTTTGATTGGGAAAATAAGTGTTGCCGCAAGAATTTTGTCTAATTCCTTCTTAGAATTCTCTTTTATTTTAGGATTAAGTTGGTATGGTCTATGCTTCACATTTTTTCAATTGGGTTTCAACTCGATTTTCATTTCTCCCATGGCTCCTTTTATATGTTTCAGTTTTGAGAACGTTTTTGGAAACAAGTCCCCATACTCCCACAACAGGGTATTTACTTCATTCATACTTTGATCGTCCCAGTATTCTCCTATAGAAGCTATATTAGAATGATCTATATTCCCTATATTAACTTTCCACAACTTTAATGGATGGTTATAGAATCTACATGTGTGACTAGGTATAGTATCCTAAATCTCTCTATTGTTTTCCTTTTCTTTAATGATTTCGTCTCTAAGAGCTTCTAAGTGATCGGTTTTTCCAGGTATTTCTCAAATTTACAACAAGGTAAAACTATCTTATTAGTTTCAAGACTCATACTATACTGAAGAAAATGAACATGGTCAACACATAATAAAAGACTTGATCTATTTTTTAAAATTTCAGTAAAATCAATTTCTTTGAATGTTTGAAGGATTGTGTTAAGCTTAGGGTACTTACTTGTAAAGGAGAGGTCCTTTCAAAAATGGTCTTGTAAGGTCTTCCAACAATTTGTTTGTCTTATAGTCTCCTCATGTATACACCAGGATTTTGGGATTGGACCTATTGAATGGAGAAATAAATGAACCCATAGGTGAGAGGGTACTTCCAGAACTCTTCACTACTTTGAGAAATTCTCAATATGCACTTTAGGGTCAGAGTATCCATCGAACAATTGTGCCTCTTGAAAATATATATTCATCTCTTCTTCCAACTGATCCCTAGTTTGGAATCGACATCAGATGGATTGATTTGTGTCTTCCCACTCCATAAGGAAGGATTTATGAGTAACCCACCATCTAGCGAGGGTATCTTGAAAGGATAATTCAATAACAATGATTGTTTGATCCATCACTATTTTATCTTCCATGCTGGAAATATTTTTTTTTACCTATGAGGTACCATCATATATTGGGTGTTATCTAAGCTTAGTTCCAATCCATATCATTTCTCTAATAGTTGCACATCGTCTTGAGAATCACTCGTATGAACCCTCCTACCAACTGCCAAACACTAATTATGAATCTTCATCAGTAGGTTGTATGCTTCTCCAACTTACGAAGCCATCTGCAGTGGGATTTATGTAATCTAGTCTCGTTCATGTTGTTATTGTGTATAATTGGTCAATAATATCTGACTCCATATCATGGTCCACTGGTTCAGTTTATATAGGCCCTAGACATGGATCTAAGAGTTGGAATAATTTTATCCCATATACTTAAAACATCATGTTGTCCCTCTTTAGATCAATGATAACATAGTTTTGGTATGCCCAATCAATTCCAAGTAGAGCAGGGTAGAGATCCTTATCTTCCATGATTTCAATTACTTCAAAATCGGTTGTGGTTTTAATTCCCACAACATCTATTTCCACATTTTCAGCCTTCCTACTGGGAAAATATAGTACTGGTTTTCCATTCTCAACTGGATGGGGAAATATACTAACTGAGGTTTTCTGAAAGAGTCCAAGGTCTTTTTGGGAAGGATGTTGACTTCAGAACCCAATTCTAGCATGACATATTTTATTTCAAAATCATCTAGCTGGGATTCTAACGAAAATTATTTTCTTCTTCACACATTTCTTCTTTGTATTCTTTGGGCATTCTTAGTAGGGATTTTGGTCCTTATTATGGCATATGGGGTTCCCTCATTTGCCAATATTAGGTATAGGGTGTTTCCCAACTTCTCTCCAAGTTGTTCATCTCCTAGGTTATCAAAGAACAATTGAAACCATACATTGATTACATTTTGAGACTGTTGAGGGTGTCTCCTTAGAATTATTGATTTTCTAGGTGTTTGTGTTGAGGTAGGATATTGAGAAAGTTTAGGTTGAGAGGCACCTTTAGGGGGATTATCCAATATCTCTGGAGTAGGGATAATCTTAAATATTTCTATTGCATATTCGAAAAATAACTTTTGTTTTAGTTATGAATGTGGTCTTATTCTTATCTTCCTCTATGGTTCTCACTTGGTGATATCCTAAGAATTTGTCTGTAAATGAATTAGATTATTTTCCCACAACATGATCTAACACTTTGTCACAAAAAGGTGTCAGAAACAGATCGTTCACAAATGAAGATTTCATATTTTTGTAGTCCACATAGACCCAAATTTCTTCTGTGTGTTTCTTTCTCTAGATAACTATGGGGCTAATCCACTCTGCTTCTTTGATTGGGAAAATAAGTCCTACCATATGAATTTTTTCCACTTCCTTATTGGCCTTCTCATTTACTATAGGATTAATTTTGTATGGTTTGCGCTTGACATGTAATCAGTCGGTTTTCAACTTGATTTTCATTTCTCCCATGGCTTTGTTTATACCTTACAATTCTAAGAATGTTTCCAGAAACAAGTCCCCATACTCCCGCAATAGGCTATGTACTTCATTCATAGTTTTCTCGTCCCAGTAATATCCTATAGAAGCTATATTAGGATGACTTGTAGTTCGTATATTGAATTTTCGCAACTTTAGTGGATGGTTATAGGAGCTACAGGTGTGACTAGGTATACTATCCTAAATCTCTCTATTGTTTTCCCTTTGTTGAATGGTTAAGTTTCTAATCTCTTCTAAGTCATCGGGTTTTTCCAAGTATTTCACAACTTTACAACAAGGTAAAACTATCTTATGAGTTTCAAGACTCATACTAGAGTGAAGCGAATGAACATGGTCAACACATACTACTGGACTTGATCTATCTTTTAAAATGTTAGTAAAAAGAATTTCTTTGAATCTTTGAAGGACTGTGTTAAGACTAGGGTACTTATCTGGAAAGGAGAAGTCATTTCTAAATTGGTGTTGTCAGGTCTTCCAACAATTGTTTTGTCTTCTAGTATCCTCATGTATATACTAGGATTTTGGGATTGGACCTAGTGAATGGATAAATACATGAACCCATAGGTGAGATGGTACTTCCAAAACTCTTCACTACTTTGAGAAATGCTCAATATGCGCTTTAGGGTTAGACCATCCATCGAACAATTGTGCCTCTTGAAAATCTACATTCATCTCTTCTTTCAGCTGATGCCTACTTTGGAATCGACATCACATGGCATGTTTTGTGTCTTCTCACTCAATTATCAAGGATTTATGAGTGACCCACCATCTAGAGAGGGTATCTTGTAAGGCTAAGTCAATAAAAAATATCGTTTGATCCGTCACTATTTTATCTTCCATGCTGGAAAGTAAATTGTGTACCTCTAAGGTACCATCATATATTGGGTGTTCTCTGACCTTGGTTCTAATCCATCTCATTTATCTGACAGTTGAGCATCATCTTGAGAATCGTTTGTATGAACCCTGCTTCCAACTGTCAAATGCTAATTATGAATCCTCATCAGCAGGTTGTATTCTTCTCCAACTTACCAAGCCATCTGCAGTGCAATTTATGTAATCTAGTCTGATTCATATTGTTATTGTTTATAATTGGTCAATAGCATCTGACTTCGTATCATGGACCACTGGTTCAGTTTATCTAGTCCCTAAACATGGATCTAAGAGACATAATACTTTTATCCCATCTACTTAAAATGTCATGGTGTCCCTCTTTATATCAATGATCGGATAGTTTTTGTATGCCCAATCAATTCTGAGTAGAGAAGGGTAGATATCCTTATCTCCCATGATTTCAATTACTTCAAAATCGGTTGTGGTTTTAACTCCCACAACATATATTTCCACATTTTTTAGCCTTCCTACTGGAAAAATATAGTAATGATTTTCCATTCTCAACTATATGGGGGAATATACTAACTGAGGTTTTCCTAAAGCTTCCCGTGTATTTTTGTGTAGGATATTGAAATCACATCCCAAATCTAGCATGGCATCTTTTATTTCAAAATCATCTAGCTCAGATTCTAACCTAAATTATTTTCATGTTCGCACCTTCTTCTTTGTATTCTCTAGGTATTCTTCTCAGGGAGGTTGGACCTTATTATGGCTTCTGGGGTTCCCTCATTTCCTAGTATTAGGTACAGGGTGTTTCCCAACTTATCTATAAATTGTTCATCTCCTAGGATATCAAAGAACAATTGAAACTAGACATTGATTACATTTTGAGACTGCTCAAGGTGTCTCCTTGGAATTGCAGAGTTTCTAGGTGTTGGTGGTGAGGTAGGAGATTGCACAAGTTTAAGTGGAGAGGTGCATTTAAGGGGATTCTCAATTATCTCAGGAGCATGGATACTCTTAAATATTTCTATTGTATCTTTGAAAAACAAATTTTGTTTCAATTATGAATGTGGTGTTCTTTTCTTCCTCTATGATTCTCGCTTGGCGATATCCTAAGAATTCATCTGTAAATGAATAATATTTGTTTCCCACAACATGAAATAAGACTTCATCCCTGAAAGGTGTTAGAAATGGATTGTGCACACATGAAGAATTCATACTTTTGTAGTCCACATAGACCCAAATTTCTTTTGTGTCTTTCTTCATCTAGATAACTATGGTGCTAATCCACTCATCTTCTTCGATTGATTAAATAAGTCCTGACGTAAGAATTTTGTCCACTTCCTTCTTGATCTTATATTTTATTCTAAGCTTAAATTGGTATGGTATGCGCTTCACATGTCTTCAATCGGGTTTCAACTTGATTTTCATTTCTCCCATGTCTCCTTTTATACCTTTCAGTTTTGAGAACGTTTTCAGAAACAAGTTCCCATACTCCCGCAACATGCTATGTACTTCATTCATAGTTTTCGCATCCTAGTAATATCCTATAGAATCTATATTAGGATGCTTTGTACTCCCTATATTAACATTCTACAACTTTAGTGGATGGTGTGACTAGGTATAGTATACTAAACCTCTCTACTTCTTTCCCTTTCTCTAATGGTTAAGTTTGTATGCTCTTCTAAGTCATCAGGTTTTTCCGGGTATTTCTCAACTTTACAACAAGGTACAACTATATTATCAATTTCAAGACTCATACTAGGCTGAAGCAAATTAACATGGTCAAAACATACTACTGGACTTTATCTATTTTTTTAAATGTCAGTAAAAAGAATTTCTTTGAATCTTTGAAGGACTATGTTAATCTTAGGGTACTTACTTGTAAAGGATAAGTACTTTAAAAATTGGTTTTGTAAGGTATGCCAACAATTTTTTTGTCTTATAGTCTCCTCATGTATATACCGGTATTTGGGGATTGGACCTTGTGAATGGAGAAATACATGAACCCATAGGTGAGAGGGTACTTCCACAACTCTTCACTACTTTGAGAAATGCTCAATATGCACGTTAGGGTTAGACCATCCATTGAGAAGTTGAACCTCTTGAAAATCTATATTCATCTCTTCTTTCAGTTGATCCCTACTTTGGAATCAACATTAGATGGTTTGTTTTGTGTCTTCCCACTCCATAATCAAGGCTTTATGAGTGACCCACCATCTAGTGAGGGTATCTTATAATACTAAGTCAATAATAAAGATCGTTTGATCCGTCACTATTTTATCTTCCATGTTGGCAAGAAAATTGTGTACCTCTGAGGTACCATCAAATATAGGGTGTTCTTTGACCTTGGTTCCAATCCATCTCATTTCTCTGACAATTGCAAATCGTCTTGAAAATAGTTCATATGAACCCTGCTACCAACTGTCAAATGATAATTATGAATCCTCATCAGTAGATTGTATTCTTCTCCAACTTACTCAGTCATATGTAGTGGGATTTATGTAATCTAGTCCAGTTCCTGTTGTTATTGTGTATAATTGGTTAATAAAATCTGACTCCATATCGTGGTCCATTGGTTTAGTTTATATAGGCCCTAAACTTGGATCTAAGAGCTGGAATACTTTTATCCCATCTACTTAAAATGTCATGGTGTCCCTCTTTAGATCAATGATAGCATATTTTTTGTATGCCCAATCAATTCCGAGTAGAGGAGGGTAGAGATAATTATCTCCCATGATTTTAATTCCCACAACATCTATTTGCACATTTTCCATCCTTCCTACTAGGAAAATAGAGTATTGGTTTTCCATTATCAACGAGATAGGGGAATGTACTAAATGAGGTTTTTCCAAATCTTCTGAGGTCTTTTTGGGTAGGATGTTGAGATCACATCCCAAATCTATCATGACATCATTTATTTCAAAATCATCTAGCTGGGATTCTAACCTAAATTATTTTCTTGTTCACACCTTTCTTCTTTGTATTCTCTGTGTATTCTTTTGAGGGAGGTTGGTTCTTATTATGGCTTCTAGGGTTCCCTCATTTCCCAGTATTAGGTACAGGGTGTTTCCAAACTTCTCTGTAAATTGGTAATTTCCTAGGATATCAAAGAACAATTGAAACTAGACATCGATTACATTTTGAGACTGCTCAGGATGTCTCCTTGGAATTGCAGATTTTCAAGGTGTTGGTGGTGAGGTAGGGGATTGTGCAAGTTTAGTTTGAGAGGAACCTTTATGGGGATTCTCCACTATATATGGAGTAGGGATACTCTTAAATATTTCTATTTCATCTTCATAAAAAAAACCTTTGTTTCACAGGGTCATATCCATCATCCCTCGGAACAACTTTCTATATCTTGGGTTGACTCTCTACATTTTCCCAAGTTTTTACTCCTTTGCAAGTAATGATGTTGATATTAGGTAGTTTTCCCTCGATCCCCCTTTTTAGTTATTATCTTATTATATTATATCCTCATTGACGAACCTGATCTTCCCATTTCTCGATCAGTTATGGGTAGTCTTTGCTTGTGTGCCTATTATTTATATAGTGAGAGGACAATGGGCATATTGTGTGAGGGAAGTATCTAGACAATTTACCTTGTTCGTTCTATTTGTAACATCAGCCCATACCTCTTCCTCTATTTATTTCTCCTCTCAATCCACCTCCAACCCCACCTCCTTGGCCTCTTCCAGGTCCTTGGGGGGTTTCATTTTTTATTAATGTTGTCTAGTCCAATATGTCAGAGAGCATGTCCATCACTCTACATTTATTTGTATAATGGGTCGTAGATTCATATAAATAAAAATGTATTTTATTGGGCATGGTCATGTACTTATACATAATAGGACACTGCCTTGGTGCATGCCCATGTATCAAACAAATATTACAATACTCTGTTGGTTCAAATGTTTGAGTGCTTGGGAAGGTATGACATAGACCTGGTGTATAGAATAGTGGAGTCATAGATACTTGTGCAACTCCTCCCATTTGTCCTGGATAGGGTACCATCATATTGTGAGGAACTCCCATTCCCCTCATGCATGAAAATTCATTTTCCAGATTCCCTTGTTTGTAGCATCTTGTGCACCAAAATTGAGGTCATTCTGGTGTCGGTATTGTTAATGCTTGAATTTTGTCTATTCACACTGATAGGTTTCCCTGGATTTGTGAAAAAATTGCATCTACTAGAGGCCTAGTCATGCTCAGACTACCTAGATAAACTTCCATGGCTTCGATCTTCATTGATTGTTCCAAGGCATCTGTTAATGTGGATATACACTATTGTGTTAAAGGAATTATCATTATAGGTAGTAATCATTGGATGTACCATTCCCTCTGGTGATCTTCGTGAATTGGATGTGCTGACTTCCCAATAGCATATTTAAATTTTTTAATGTACTCCCAAGCATATTCTTTTTATCTTTGTCGAATCTCCTACAACTCAAAGAGATCTTGTTGTTGTGAGTGGGGTAGTTTGAATTCAATGATGAAGTTCAAATGAAATTGGGAAAGGATGAACACTTGTCCTTGCACCCATGTTTCAATATCCTTCATGTACCATTTGAGGGAACAACCCCTCAAGGTAGTATGAAAATCTACTAGCTTGTTTGCATAGAGAGTTCCTATGGATCTCCATATGGCTTCACATAGGGACCAATGTTTCTCTACATCCCCGTCCCCGTTTCCCCAGAATTATGGGTATCGGGTGATCGATCGTGCCATATGTCTAACCATTATGGGTCTCATTGTTCAAATTATAATGAAACCTTACGATCTTGGTTGTGATATGCCTAAGGATCCCAATATTCTTCCAACATTTACACTTACATACGGTGGCTGACTAATAGGATGCGATGAAATATAAATAGCATAAGTAGGTGGTGTAGAGTTTACCATGGGTATATTTGACACCTGGGAGATGGGTGATCCGAGGATGGTTTTGCTGACTTCTGGGCGGGTTTCTTTGATTTCGGGGTTATCATTTTCTTGCTCTAGAGTAGCCTTCTCATCCTGATTCCCAATTTTTCCTGATATTGGGGATGAATCTTCTTGGTCTCCTACAAGATCTAGACCTACTTCGTCTTCCCTTTATTCTGCACAATTTTCTTCTCATCCACCCACCTGGGGACATCTTCTACTCTATGCTTCTCTCTTTTGTAATCTTAGACTCACCAGTCTTTCTTGTCTTTTTACCTTCCTCACCTCTTCCTTCTTTATTTCATCTATTCCTCTTGATCTAATTTCTTTATACAACACTTCAGAGTTCTTTTGTTGATTTCTTTACCTTTACATGACACCACCTCTCAACTATGTTGTCTCTCCTTAAGGATCACTCATTTCTTCCGTTCATTTCTTGATCTTCCCCCATTTGTCAAAGAACCCTTTCCCCTTCTCAGGTCATGATCCTACCCCAAAATCGCCCTACCCCAAGCATAGGTGTTTAGGCTTCCATATTATTCGATGGAATATTTATGATCCTCTCCTCCCTCAAGAATGCTTTGATCCACAAGGGAATTTCATTCAATATTATTCCTCGTGCACCTTTCTTAAAAATTTCTTCTACCCATGAAAAACTTTGTTGATTCTCGGCTGCTAATTCAATGATATATCCCTCTAGATTTGTATTGACCCAAAAATCAATTAGAGTAATATAGAGATCCATTCGATGAAGTTCTTCAATATTATCTATATCCCAAGAACATGTCTTATTGATGCATTCTTGGAAATTTGGAGTCTCATGTGGCCAATTTATCCAATGGAATACTTCTTCTGGGAATTTTACCCATAATATATCATACTGGTCACTCGATCTTTCTGAATAAAAGATAGACTCTCTTGTAGCGTTCATGCCTTTACCTAGAAACACTTCTTAATTCCATATAAAGGCATCAAAATTTCATTCCCACCATTTACAAATCTCATATCTATAGATCCACAAAAGTATTCTCCTCACAGGATCCATTTTAAAACACAAGTCCCAACAATGGAACCATTTTGTTGGCGCAAAAGTGATCAGACTAGGGTCCTTCTCAGGTTACCAACAAAAGGTATTGAAGTAGTCTAGGGCACTGGAATTTTCATCTTCCTAGGAGGGAAAAAATCTCACACAAGGCACAACTGAGACGAGAAAGAGAGTGAAGGGTAAGGAGAATACTTAGACAAATCTCTAAAGTATCAAAATTTAAGTTAGTCTTGCACAAGATAGATTAAGCATGTAGCAGTTCTGAACATTTCCTAATCAAGAATAAATAAAATGAGTTGTGTCGCCATTCAAAAGGAAGCAATTAAGCATATCATACATAAAATATAATATAGAGTAACATTCAATACATTCAGAAGACTAGATACACATGATATATTCAAAATTTGGTTCTCCACTTGTATTAGCATATCAGGTTCTTCTCACAGCTTGAGTCACATATGAAAGTAATAAGAGGATACTCTCCAACAAGTATGAGACAAGGTTATCTGTAATGTACCACAAATTTCTCTATTTTTTTGTTTTTGTTTTGTGTTTTAAATGTAACCATTACATCTAAAAACGGACACACAACAAGTTTTCTTAGCTAGAACCACGATATACAATTTTGGTATTATATGAAAAAAGTTTCCCTTTATGGTCACAAAATATATCCTCTCTCACTTCGTGTGATATAAGCCATTCAATCCTCAAATATGGATGAATACCTGGAATCCTCTTTCTGAGATCTTTCCAATGACTACTTCCTTGCTCAATTCTGAGCTTTGAGAACAAAGTTATGATTGCTTAAAATTTGTGATTTTTATCTGATGCATTCCTTATGGAGTTGATCTCTTTTCTCTAAGATAATGGATTTTATATATTTTTTGGACCCTATCATAAAGTTCCCAGGTCTTTAGTACCTCTTTTGATGCAGGTTCGAACCAGACAAAACCCTCGTGATTCCTTCCTAACCCCTTTTCCCTTCCTTAACACCATTTTTGGGAACTAGCCCTTTTTCTTCATACCTCAAATGCATGTGACCATGGGCTATGACCCGGTGCTATCAGATAGGTTCTTATCTAGAGCCTTGATATCTTCAAGGATTCATAACTTCAGCTTCAGAAAATCTTGCTACTTTGTGCCTTATTTCTCCTGAAAAGAGAATTGGCAAACTTCGCGAAGTGGGGTCCATCAATGGTCCATGACTTCCTCAACAACCCATGGTTTGGATTTATTATAGAACATCGGGATTCATAATTTCTAGGCTGTCCATACTCTCCAACCTTCTAGGGTGCTCAGTCTCTGGACTGTGGTATCGGTTGCCACATACCCTCTCCCCATCAACGTTCAAGATTAACTCCATCCACCAAGAGTTCTTGACTCAACACAACTGAAATACAATTCCTTTGGAGTAACAAGTCTCCGGACCTTGGGATCAGGCACCACATGTCCACTGGGGCCCATGGTCTCCATTCTTTAACTAATAATTACTGAAAACTTCACATCAACTTTAGTACTTTTCAAATTGTGGGGACATGGGTTGGGGGTTTTGGAGTAACCCGTTGGTCATTCCGCAATTATCCCCACGCTGACATGTAACCCTTCTGGGAATCCATGGTTTGGATTGTGAGACCTCCCTATAGAATTATATTCCACACAAATTCAATCTTCGCAATTCCTCCCGACCATCATTCTTGATAGATTGTGATCAAAGTTAATGAATCCGAGATCTAGCTAAGTTCTTCGCCAATTTTAACTAACTTGTGCCACCACCCAGAGCTTTTTGCATCAAAGATGAACCATTATATGAATTCAAGTTGCTCGATTTTTATTTAGGGAATGTCACTTTAGGAGAATTGAGAATTGGGAATGGATAACCCAAATTCCTGAAGGCCGAAATGAATCTAGAGCATTGATCTAGAACTGATCATAGTCGTTACATCCAGGAGGAGGATATGTGTCACGACAGGATATCTATGTCAGTAGACCACATCAAGAAGGACATGTGGCACAATCGGATGATGAAAAGTGTCAAGATGAAATTGGCATTTCGGGTATGTGTAAGTCATGAATCTAAGTGACATGCGACAACCACTCAGCCAATGCCAAGTCAACAACGACATCAGTAAGTTACGTCACTTTGGGTGTATGTACTTCAGGGGAAATCAATTTCTAACATCAGAAATCACTCTCAGTGCTGAAGGCCATAGTTAAAGCTAATCGTTGATCTAATTCAAAACTCAAGATAAGTTTTTTCCTCGGCTTATTCTATTATTTGATTTCCACATAATTAAAATGCTAGCACAGTTACTAAACCCTCATTTTACTTCCTTTGAAGGTTATGCAAGTTGGTGTAATCGGATGAAGAAAGCATCTTACCTCGAAAGGTATTCAAGTTCCATGTCCTTCCTTGACCGATCTATGCATGCATTGACTTTGGTTACATACAACATTCTATGTATACTTTCTTAGAGATTTGTTTACAATAAGAGGTTGTGGATTTTTTGGTCTATGGTACTCCAACTGTAATAATTTGAACAAGATTCATTTGAATGTGAGAGCTACTTTTGCAATACACTTGTAGTCTACCAAATCAATATCCTTCTATGATAATAGATAATATGAATGATACATTCAGACTGTTATTATTTTATCTATTTTTACATGTTATCAAATTGATAAGCACACATTTAAGTTTATTCCTTATTGCACCATTTCCCTACAGTGATAATTATGTACATATTTGTATATCAATTCAAAATATATATAATCCAATGGTCACTAGGAACATAAAAATAGTTATACCATTTCTTTATGTATGAGAATATACATACATATATATATATATATATACCACCATCATATCTCAAACAAAAAATATTTCTAGTATTATTTAACTATGATAAGCCATAGGAAACATGATCATACAGTCCCTTAAGAATTGATTCTACTTATGTATACAAAATAAATCATATTCCTAACAAATTATAACCATAAATATAACATTGACAAAGACTACAAGATGAGATACATATCTGAAACCTGATGCTGGAATACAAATGGAACAACCATGTTCCACCCAACCATAGAACATAACAACCAAGTTCACTTATCCTCTTCACCCCTGAGCCTGACCATGAGTCCATAAGGGAAAAATGAATGATCCTCCTTAGCTACAGTCACCACCCACATATCAGAAAATCCTTTTCCTCACACTAACAATGCTCATAACAACAAATAGTTTCTTTTCCAAACATACTAAGTAACATCTTGCCTCCTCCATATGTTGTTTTTATATGCATCCTTGTGCCTAGGTCTTTCCTTCCCTCGGGAAATTTGTAGATTTACAAATATTTGATTTTTAGGGGCTGCTAGTGGTCAAATTCCACATTTTGCACTTGTAAAAATCAGCCTTGAGGTAACTCAAACATGTTCCCCACTCATGGAGTCATCGCCATCTATTTTTAACTTGGCTATTCCATTTCTCGTCCAACATTTAATTTATTAAAATTTTTTCTTACAGGTGTCAAAATAAAAGAGGATAGTTGGGAAAGTCAAATATTTTCCCAACAATCATCAAATAATTAATTACAACAATCAAATTCCAAATTTGGATTTTCCATAAATGGAAAATAATTTCCAAATCTGTAATGGCCCTCCTCTTACGACGACAAACCTCTTATAACAAGTGCAATTTTTTTTTGTGTGTGCGTGTGTACAAGGGTAACAAGAAATTATACTCTACACTACCACATGACGACGAATCATGATGCATGAAACTACGATATCAACATAAGGGTCTAAGACGCACATCAACATCTACCAACAATGAAAAATAATCAACTGACAAAATAATAAGACTAACTACCTTGCAATGGTTAGGACCTCCAAGACACATAAGCAATGCTCAAGCCCAGGTTCCCATCGATTTTAACCATTTAAGGTCTCAGGGTTGGCAACTGTAATGAGGAACATGGAGGTGTCTACATCTCACCTGACACAAGCAGACCAAGCAAAAATGTGTACACCCATGTATAATAGCAATAAAAAGAGCAACAATTTAATATGTCTAAAATGAAGAGTATCTTTAAGGTACGATCTAATTTAGTCTTAAACAAAATTTAATGTGCAGTTCTAAATTATAAGGGACAACAAAGTATCATCTAAATTGACATTTAATGAACATTACTAAGAAATTCTAATGTTCGACGAGATTTAATAAAAAAATATAAGTAATCATTAACCAAAATCTATCTAGTCTGTCAATTATAAACTAGCCATTCATTAAAAACTTGCAATATCTTTAATTCGAACTGAATGAGGCATGTTCTCAACACTTGCAAGGATGACAAGGCAGGTTAGAAAAGCATAGATAGTACTTAGCTTAAAAGACATTACACTTGGTAGTACCACATTTTGTCCTTCTACACATTCCACATCACCCTTTATTATTTACATTTGATTATTTTATTGTTTCTAGATTACATACAATCCATGTTCAATAACTATGAGTATGAATAGACATGGGACTTTTACCCATTTTTTAAAGTAATTTCATTTTTTTTCCAAATCAATCCTTTATCAAGTTGTGGAAGCGGTTGCGTACTATCATTCACTTATTTATTGGGCTACACCACAAGGTATTATGCATGATCAAATAATTTACAACATTAATTACTAATCTAACCTTTAACAAGGAGTTCTTTATTATTAGATACTTTTACAAATTGTGTACAAATGTATATGATATATATCATGATTTAACTAAAGTTGAGTAGTTGATAATCTACACATAAGCACTAGAATTTCATGAGCATATCCTCTATAATAATAATTTATTATTAGTTGTATAAATTATATATTAATCCCTACAATTAACTATACTAAATGCAGATGTCATCATCATAAATAATTACTTAACCACCACATAATTACTCTGGCAAAACAAACTTAATGTAAAAAGGTGCAATTCGCAGGCTCCCAATGATACAAGGTCTTGGTTATTAAGTTACAACTTTACATTTTTACAATAACAATAATATAGATAAGGAATTAACTGGCCTATTGATCAATTGTATATCAAGAGGCTTGCCTAAATTCATAAGAATACGACCGTATTAAGACAACCAAGGGATAATGGTTGTGTCCAGAGAACCAAGATAAAAAGGTCATTAATGATGATGGTTAACCTTGCACAATCAATGACAGAAATAATATGCTAAATCTACGTTATGCCATAGAAACTGCCATCATAATTACAACATCATTGATTCAGCCATGCAAATTGCCATTAAGGTAAGGCTGATCTATGCTCTCTTAGTTTAGAAATTTCTGGCAAGGTGTGAGGGTTTACTGCCAAAACTAATTAATAATTAATAAATTTCGCAGACACACTCCCATCCCAACAACTCATGACCTCACTCTCTGGATATGGTTAATTCACATTTACAGTATTAATTGGGACACAAATTTAGCAGGAGAACTCATGCATAAGTGTAAGGGAAGTCATAGGTAAAGGAAGAAAAAAAGAAAAGGGGTGGTAACCAATCACAAAACAAAATTGCGAGAAAACAATGCCATAACGAACTTGCAACAACCATTAGAAAACAAAATTGCCAGGACACATTGCCAAAATGAATTTGCAGTAACCATTAGAAAATGAAATTGCGAGAATGAATTTGCAGTAACCATTACAAAACGATTTTACCAAAACACATTTATAGAACGAACTTGCAGCAACCATTACAAACGAAATTGCTAGGACACATTGCCAGAACGAACTTGCAGCAAACATTACAAAACAAAATTGCCAGGACACATTGCCAGAACAAATTTGCGGTAACCATTAGAAAACGAATTTTCCAGAACACATTGCCAGAACGAATTTACAGTAACCATTACAAAACAAAATTTGCCAGAAGAGTGGTGCAGATGCAAGGCTAGAATTTACAGCGACCACATAATGCATTTGCTAAATGAAATTAGGGTTTCAACAATCTTGAATGAAATCAAGAGTTTCGACAACGTTATATAATATTAAACAACTAGCAATCGTTAAATGAATTCAGGAGTTTCAACAACCTTGAATGAAATCAGGAGTTTCGGCAACGTTATATAAAATTAAACAACTAGCAATTGTTAAATGAATTCAGGAGTTTCAACAACCTTGAATGAAATCAGGAGTTTCAACAATGTTATATAAAATTAAACAACTAGCAATCATTAAATGAATTCAGGAATTTTAGCAACCTTTCCAATAAGAAAGCAGATCCAAGCATAAGTCCTAATACCATCTACCAATAGAAATGAAGAGCGTATTGTTTCTTGATCGTCTGCCTCGAATGATGTCCGCACGCTCTGTGTGACTCCCGCTTGCCAACCGTCGAGACCTCACCGGTACCTCTCAGCCAATGCTAGGGGTACTCTTCTTCCCCCGTAGCCCCCCGAGCCGCAAAGGGGTCACACACTATCCAGATGATATGTCTAGCTCCCAGCTCGCCTCGCAAGGCCGAGCTACCACTCCTCTCCGAGATGGGAAATCCCAACTCCCATAAGTAAATCAGTCAAGTCACTAATCTGGCAATGTAACATTACGCTAATAGTCGATCCCCTTCTTCCTTCTCCTCCCTCTCTTTTATAGAATTTTAGAACTTCCATTCTTTCCCTAAATCTCATTAAATTTGAAGTTTTAATAAAAATCTTCTAAAAATTCTCCTTCGTACAAGTGTCATCCATCCCCCATTTTCCTCGAATAATTATTTTCTTTAATTTATTTATTGTCTCATTTCCCTCACCCACCTAGAGTTACTCCTAAATTTGCTCCTAGGTGTCCCTAGATTCCCTTACAGGTTTTAAAATCTTTCCCTAAAAATAAATTGCTAAATTAGTTCAAAATTAGAAGTTTCTTTAAATGTTGATTCTTTCCTAAGTTGGTTTCTTTCTTTTTACCATGAGTTCCCCTGTTTCCCTCTTTAGGTTACCTCCCTTCCCTAAATTCCTAATTTTTACAATTCCTTCATCCTTTTTTTATTTGAGCTAAAAAAGATAGTTGTGCAATTTATCCGCCTTTTACTTTTATTATTAATTTAGTACCTTTTGAAATTATCAAAAGTTAAAATAAATTAATTTCTTCTTGACATTTTATATCCACTGATTTTAATTAAATTGTTACTCTCTTCATTTTACCCAAATTTTTTTATGTAGACCAAAACTATTACTTAAGTGGTTTTTAGTTTAAATTTTATTATTTTATTTTTATATGGTATTTTTCTTAAGGTTAGAAAAAATTTTACCCCTAGAGAAGTTTTAGACTTAGAACTTAGATTATGAAATGATCGACATTTAATTAGGGAAGTTGTTTTAAAATTTCTTAATGTGTTTTCTGTCTTAGGGCCATCTAGGTTCCTCCCTCTATCATCATCAATGCGACGTGCCCTTCAGGGCGCACTAGGTGCTCCAAGGGTGCGACTCGCCTCATCCATTACTTTGTGCGACATGCCCTTCAGGATGCACTACGTGCTCCAAGGGTTCCACTCGCCCCTTGTGTTTCTTTTGCATGACGTTACCTTAAGGACACACCATGTGCTCCAAGGGTGTCACTCACTTCTTGACTAATTGGTAGACATCAATAACCCCTGGAGTCAGAACTTCGCCAGGTGAACTTGTGGGAGACTAAGGAATTTTAAGGAATAAGGCCCCCGCCTTATTGCGCACCACTTAGAATCATCATGAGTGACTGTCGTAGTCTGCCCTCACGACATCGTGGGTCCTCTTAAACTAGGTAATCGTTAACCTATAGTTCAATCCATGGTGGGAGTACTAGTAGGCTGTGGAAGGGCTGCTATCCACACCTCTCCCTCAACCTCTATGGTAGTCGTGTCTGACCCCTTTACTCCATATGTGAGTCTAGTCGACAAGCTATCGTTAGCCTTCATCATCAACAAATCATGTCAGAACAAGTCTAGATCATATCATCATCTCAAATGTACTAATATCACAGTAAATAAATCAAACCCAGGTAGCACACTCCCTGACTCAACCCAGAGTCTAAGGGGTTCCATCGATGCCTCTGCATCCTCAAGGTCCAAAACCCTACACACTCATAAAAACCGAATCAATAGCACTTGTCTATGTCAATGTAGTAAAACAACATGTCATCTACCCATGATGCATCATAAACAAAGACAAATGTTTTAATATCATAATAATCTGGATCACTTGCGAGCAAGTGTCCTCAAAGAATAAGTTTTCTCAGTGCGCTAGAGCGGGATGTTACAAAATCCAAATTTTCCAAAAACAAAGGTTTATTTCAAAGTTCACTTAGAATTTAATATTTTCAAATTTGAGGATACTACATACTCTCCCTCTTAAGTACAACATGGTCCTCAGTGTTCATTCCTCTCTCAGAATAGGGTTGGATAATATTTCAACAAATCTTCCTCCAATTCCCAATTGGTCTCCTCAGGGCTAAAGTGCTTCCATTGTAGTTTTACCTGGGCGATGGATCTCTTCCGTGGTGATGTTTCTTTCCTGTCTAGAATGCATAGAGATTCCTCTGGGAACTCATCTTCTGGTTCCACCTACACCATGTTCCAATCATTGATGTGAGTAGTATCATGAATATACCTTTTTAATAAGGAAACATGAAAAACATTATGAACTTTTATGTTTGTATAAAGTGGTAGTTGATATGCCACAGGTCTAATTTGAGTTAAAATATCAAAGGGGACACAAAACCTGGGCACCAAATTTGAACAATTTCCTAGTTTTAGAGAGCTCCTCCTTGCTTTGAATTTTAGATACACATGGTCCCCAAGTTTAAATCCTTGGTGTCTCCTTTTTAAATCTGCGTTTTTCTGTCAGTTTTGGGCCTCCTCTAAAATTATGTTGTACCCTTTTTACCATTTTCTCCATTTCCTGGAGCATTTCTGGTCCCATCATAATCTTGTCAACTAGATTAACCCAGCTAATCGGGTTTGTGCATTTCCTTCCGTATAATGCTTCGAAGGGACTCATATTGGTTGATGTATGATATCCATTATTGTAAGAAAATTCAACTAAGTGTAGGTACTCCTTCCACTTAGTTGGTTTCGTTTTCACATACATTCATAACATGTCTTCCCCAATCAGATTCGTTCGTTTGGTTTTCCCATTTGTTTGTGGATGGTAGATTGTGATGAAATTCAAGTTAGTATCCAATCTTGCAAATAATTCTGTCCAAAATGTTGACATAAATTTGACATCTCTATCGGAGATCACCATCTTAGAAATTCCATGCAATATAAATATTTCTTTCATAAAAAATTTAGAAATGTTAATTTATTTATAAGTAGATTTCACCGGTATAAAATATGCATATTTTCTAAGTTTATCAATCACTCCCATAATTGAGTCCTTTTTCTTTTGATTCTTAGGAAAACTTGTGATGAATTTCAATGAGATAATCTCCCTCTTCCATTTTGGTATAGGTAGTGTTGGCAGCCATTTCGCATTTTTATCCTATCCTTATAAGATGCCTACCCAAGTGTTTTGGAACCCTTGATTTTCATCGCAATATTTGGAATAAAACAACACTATTATTTTGTGCATTTTCACACCTACCTTTGTTCTTGTTTTCACGACTGCTAGCATAAAAAATTTGATTTCGAAGTCACGTCAATGGCATTAAAATCGTCACTGGATTATTATGGTCACTCTTGTCTATGTGTTCATTGCATTTCCAATCCAATTATAGTCACACAGTTGGCAAGACACTAAAACCTTTACTCATTTGGCATTTTTTTGTTGTTAATATGACTTCATTTTTATAAGACTGTGATGATATTCTAGTGATTGTGATTAAATCATTGATTTAATGGTGGTTTGATGTACTTTGATCAAATTCCTTAGCACATTGGTTTCATGAAAACACATTGACATTGTGGTTGGACCCTCGGTGCAATCATTTTATACAACACATACTTGTTATGATCGAACCCTTGGTGCTGATTTCAAAACATTATTTTGATTTTAAAACCATGCAAACACTATTGCGTATGCAAATATTTGTGTCGACTTACCATAGTTTTCATTAATTTTTTGAATGACATTGATTTTAACACATTGAAATAGTGATTTGAATAACCATATGCATCGTCGATTGTATAGTTGGATATGACTATTTTGCATGGGTAGATTTCGTTCCACCACCCTCGCACACTTGGGCATTAATGCCTGCCTTCTATCCCTGGTCACCTATGTTGGTTTTGGGGAAATCCATGAGATTTCGATCCTAGGTTTACCCTGTCCAAACCCTTGCCCATTTACCTGACTCACTGTGTGATCTCGTCTATGGCACCTGTGGTGTGCATAGAGCCTAATGGCATCCAAACAATCCTGTTATTCGACAATCCTTGTAAGGATTTGGAAAATAGTGGTTGGCTGGTGTTTATCCAAATATTTGAGGGTTTCAACCTTTCGGTTGCCCAACAATTCGCCCTCACCTTCGATGGCTACAGGGCTAAGGTTGGAGACATACAACTCGAGCTAAATGAGGAATTCCTAAGCTTAGCTACAGGACTACCAGCTACATGGAAAAGGTGTTTTAAAAATTACAAAGTGGACGAGGTGTCGTGGCCAATCCTATTCACATCAAGGAAGATTGTTAGTTGTGATAGAGGTATGCCTGTCGCTGCCCTCAAACCCAGGTGGCATGACCTATTGGAAATTGTTAAGCAGTTTGTGACCTGCGAAGGTCGTTATGGTTTGGTATTTCTGTATCATCTTCGGTTATTGATGAATTTTATAGACTACCCTCTGAATATGCCACATTATCTCTTATGCAGTCTTTACAAAATGTCCAAATGATTTAAGTGTGAGAAGGATGATAGCAGTATTTTCCATCACTTCTTGATTAAAGTCATTATCGTCCACCATTTGAGCTTCAACGGTGACTTTTGGCAAGCCTTCCTGTAAAGGAATGGATTTTCCACCCCCGAGTGTGACCAAGTGGACAAGGTTGTGGTTACTGAAACTCTGGTTGGGCCAGCCATGCCACCTCCTACCCTTCTACCCTCTGTCAAACCCTCAAATTGCCCAAACCTTGACCTACCTGATACCACGATCGACCTGTGTGCTAAAGACAATACTAAGACCATCAAAAGGCCCATAAGGAAGAAAGGAAAAGGTGATACTGGTGTCAACATTAGGGGAAAGAAAAATGCACGATGGATATCCAGATGTGCTAAGAACAAGCCCAAGCAGAGCACTAACCCAAAGCCTATCGTCTTGAGCAAGGATTAAGACTCTGATATTGAACGTTTCTTAGCCAAGGAATACCCTTACTCTCATGGCCTTTCCTCTATGGAACCCTATGACTATGTTTCCAACTTACCTCCGTGCCTCAAGAAAGATCCTAAATTCCTAGTAATTAAGCTTCATAGTGACACCCCTGGTAACTTGAAATAACCCTCACCTATAATGCAAGGCATGATCAATCACCTTGTACTCAATGTAATGCTTGTCTTGAACATTATTACACCGACGTTCCCCTGTTGCAATTCAAGATTAAATCATTAGAGGAATGAGTTACAGTGTTGTCAAAGGATAGATATAGGCTACAAGACAACGAGAAGAAACAAAAAAACACCAATTCAATTGTCTTCAGAAATGTCGAGGCAACAACGACCTTTGTCAATTCAAAGTTATCATGATCGAATCATTTTCTTACTGCCCAGGTATGTATTTCAACATCGATTTTGTTTTATGAGTTGGTTTGAATTAGTATGACCGATTGGGTTTGCTTTCATTTAGTTCTGTTCGAATAGATTCAAGAAACGATTATGTTTTGTTTTGAATGATTATTTTCATTTTGGATTATGATTGCATTCGATCTGTACATAATATTTGTTTGCTAAACTCAGACACAACTATGTTTTGATTGATACGATTTTTCATTAGCATATCGATTGTGTCAGCCCTAAGTTAGTTCGATTCATTTCTTTTGGTTTGATTTTGAGACGATTCTGTATGTTTGAATTAGCATGGTCTTTTATGTATGAAATGCATCAATATCAGAGATTGGTTTGATAAATAAAATGTAATCTATTAATTCGAAAAAAAACAACTCTGTTAGTTTTGGATTTAAAAATGATTTTGTTAAGTTCTGAGTCGACATAAAATATTGTGTTTGTATTAAATGAATATGAAAGATTTGCTTGATCGGTTATAGTCTATTTCGTTTGAGATTGATTCAAAAATGATTTCATTGGTTTTGAATTATCAAAACTATTCTATCTACTCCGAATTGGTAATAAAAATCATCTGACAGATTGCATATATCATGTTATCATTTGATTAATTCAATTACGATTTCATCTTTTTCAAATTGGCATAAAGAATCTGGTTACTTCTAGCATGAACGATTCGCTTTGTTTTCAATTAGAAATTAAAGATTTGGTTTAATAGGTCGAATATATTTGTGTTATCGTTTGATTGATTTAAAACAGTCCTGTTTTCAAATTAGACCAGCTACAGAATCGCAAGATTCTGTAGCTAGTCTTAAGATTTTGATTTTTGTTAATTTTATCAATAAAACATGATCTAAACTTGTGTATTCTTGTCTACCCAGAGGTACCTATGAATTTCATTAACAAATTGGATATACTGTGGCAGTTTAGATATAGTTTTGCTTTAAGCTGTTAGTCATAGGCAAAAATAAGGACTTGGGAGATTGTTCCGAGATTTTTTGTAAACTGCTTTGATAATTTCCACAGGGATGTTTTACCCTGTGGTCTTTAAATACTTGTTAGTTTTTGTAATGAAGACATGATCACTGTTGGGAGAATAAGACTATGGATTTATGATGATACAGACTTGAATGGAAGTCGACCTTTTGTAATAGCTTTAGCTTTCAATTCATCATACTTTCATTCAGGTTATGTGCATTTTAATTTGTGATTAATTCATTGACTACTTTAGATATCAGGACTTATTATAGGTTAATGCGTTGTGATTTAAATTCTATCCATGTCTCATGTATCTCAGTTTTAGCACAACAATTACTCTGTTTCCATTTAAAGAATAAAGGTTTATCTGCTTCATTAAATAAATTGTTTTTCTATAGATCTTCACACGGGGATTTATCTCACTGTGATGATTTGTAAATCATAAGATTTTTGTCGCTTTTATTTCTTGTTTGTTCTGTCATTTATATTCAAAGAGCACTGTTGCTTCTTGTTTACGAGAAGTTTGTGGAAAATTTGGTGCGGATTTCCTCCCATCGAATAGCTGAATCGAATACTGTGCATAGGACAAATAGGAAGCATTATTTCAGGTTAGTTCTTTATTTGTTATTTAATAGTTAATAAATCTGAGAATTCTCATTAGTTTAGATAGATACATGGTTCAGTTTTATAGTTAGTATTATTACTATAATTACTCAGCTTAGTTAGTTATGTTTATTTATCTTCTTTCACATAAAAGATATACAAATAAAAAAACAATAGTTTTGCTGTCATAGGACAATTTACAAATGATTTTTGCAGGTTTTTATTTAAAATCTGTAATTTGTAAATATTGTACATTTGTGATTAAGATTTAATTGTGTTGATAGTTGATAATTAATTTCACAGAATTATTGTTGTATAATATTAGACAATAGACTGTATATATTTATTTCAKATTTGTTTATTAGTTTGMTTTAATTGTTGTTTTCWTTTAGATTAGTTCCTTTAGTTAGTTTCTTTCATTTTCCTAGGACTTAGATCGGCCAACGGAGCCACTAAACCCGTCAGGGTGGATCATCCCAAATGGCTTGGGTTATTTAGACAACCCTGGACCAGATCCATTCTTCTGGTTGGAGAGCGTTCATTTTCGCCCGTCAACAAATGGCACTAGAAGGAGGGATTGGAACTTATTAATGGCACGAGGTGGTCGTAAGACTCCTGCACCACCTAACCCCTCGCCTATACTGACAATAATTCATTCAAACGACAACATCATCCCTCAAACAACAACCACATCCAATGACGATCTACGGATCACAGTTGAACCAGTAACCCCAAATCCTACAGGTGGTGATGTACAAGAGATTGTCTGTCAATCTCTCTTAAGAACACATAGTGCCTTTGCCCATTTAAGGGAACCAAATCAGGCTTTAGACCAACCATTAGATTTCTATGATATTAGAGAATAACTTGGAGGCACTAACCTCACCTTAAACCCTACAGATCCAATCCTCAATCTTGCTACAGGAGGATCTGGAATACCACCCTCACCACCTCCATCATCTCCTTCTTCTTCTGGAGAAGGCTCATCTGACGAAGGCAGTTCCCCTTCTCAGCCTTCCACACCGCCTACACCAATGGCCAATCAGAACAATCCTGCCAGACCCTAGCTCGACCAGGATGCAGTAGCCGTACCTGGGCCTCAACATCCCTTACCCAAACATCCAGGAAAGTGGCTTCCCAAGTTTGACCCTGACTCTAAACAGATTGCAGAAGATCACATTAAAAAGTTTATGTTAGCCATTAGACTCCGTAATGTCGAGCATGAAGATGTAGTTTATAGATTGTTCCCCTATACTTTCGAGGGCAATGCCTCTACTTGGTACTTTTCCCAGCAACCCCATACCATCGTGTCATGGGAAAAGTTCGAGTCATCCTTTCTGGAAAAATTCAGAGATGATAAGTCTCCAAAAGTTCTAGCCATGGATCTCTCTAGCTTAAGAATGAACCCAAAAGAGAAAATTAAAGACTTTAATCAAATATTCTTAACACTTAAGAACCAAATCCCTACGGATTCCATGCCTACCGAGAATCTTATCATAACATACTATACTAAAGCTTTGCATCAAAGTATATCCATTTGGGTAAAAGGATCTAAGAAATCTACGTTGTTAGAGGCCTTTGATGAGGCTAGCCAGATTGAAAAATACATCCTTAGTTTAAAGGACACTACTAGCAATGAAACAAAGACTAGTTCATCTTCCAAAAAGAATATCGAAATCCTCCCTAGACCTGCTCAAAATAAAACACAACCTGAAAGCTCGAATTTAGAAAACTTAACTAAAGTCGTTCAAAAACTGTCAAATCAATTTATAGATTTGAAAAGGACAACCGAAGAAGCTTCTTCAAGCAAAGGGCCTTATAAACCCCCATTCATGAATCCTTTTCCCACCAACCGACCTAATCCAAATACCAGAGGCCTAAATCTAGAAAGTCTGCAATTCGCCCTTCAAACAATTCTAGAAGCCCAGGATAATTTGATGCCTCCTGAGATTCCCGAGGAGGCAGTCAAACAAGAGACAATTCAAGAAGAAGAATCTTCTATGAACATTTTTGGACACTTCTCGGATAGCATTTTTCAAGCTAACTTCGAGACAGTACATCCCTACAATACTAGGAGTAAGACAACAAACAAACCTTCTTCCGAAAACACTACAACTTTTCCCCCAAAGCAATCTAAACCGGCTGAGACTAAACATAGTCATGTAAACCCCAGCTTAGATTATGATTTATTTGAAGATCTAAAGAAGTTAAGGGCTAACATTTATGTTTATGAACTATTAAAATTTCAATTTCTTCTACAAAAAATGTTACAGAACATCGCAGAGAATAGAAAAAATGGTAATTCAAGCAGCAACAATGTTGTTCAGAACAAAGTTCCTCAGAAGACTTCAACTAAGAATATTCTTGATCCTCACGATAAAAGAATCCTTCCTGTAAATAATGTAACAAATGTAGATAAATTAGCTTTAGAAACTGCGAGTAAAAATCCACAAACTTCCACACTTAGTACTTGAAGGAATGTACCTCCATTTTTGTTAACTTTCTAAATCTTTAATAGAAGCGTGCACAATTGTATGGTAGACTCAAGAGCGTCATCCAATGTGATGCCATGGTCTGTGTGTCAGAAGATTAATGCTGAAGTTTAACCATCCACTCTAAAAATCATCCAACTTGATCGAACTAGTTTTAAGGTTATAGGCGAATTAAGGAATGTGCTTATAAGATTATCGTCTAACCCCAAAGTTCATCAAGTCATTGATATTATTGTTGTGGATATTCAAGAACTGTATGGTTTTTTTTTAAGCAAGGACTGGTCGGAGCAACTACACGGCTATTTCACGATAGATTGGTCTCACCTGTGGCTTCCAGAGAACTACAAGCCCAACAAAATCAAGGTAAAGCGTGAACGCTACCTTAAGTTCATGGTCACAGATTTGAATGATCCCAATGAACCATTTACACCTTTTGCGGATTCACCCGAAATACAAGAGATGGATACCTTTTTCGGCGATTTCATGGCCTAGACTTCAGCTATCACCAATCCAGAACAGTAGTCCTAGGTTGTAGCATATGTGCAGCCAACAACTTCTACACAATGGTATTATGCACCCGATAAAAATCAAATTTGGTCTCTTTATTTCGACGGGTCAAAGTCCAAAGAAGGAGTAGGTGCAGGCTGGATTATTATCAATCCCTCAGGTAACAAAACTTTGATTGCATGTAGGCTAGAATTGGAATCTACTAATAACACAACCGAATATGAGGCTTTACTGCAAGGTCTGAGAAAAGCTTTAGAAAAGGTCTTTAGAAAAGATTTACATTCAAAACTTGCCTATCTTTGGATATTTTGAAATCATGGTTAGACAGGTAAGAGATTCTATCCACTGTCTATCTTCGCATCTTAAAAGCTACCAATCCGAGGTATGGAATTTAATGAATAAATTTTCTTCTTTCAATATAAATTCTATTCCTATATTGAATAATTCTGAAGCTGATTTATTAGCTAACATAGCTTCCAAACTCTTTCCTGCAGAAGGCTTGTCCCCGAACGCATTCTCCATCGAACTGTTGTTGAGGCCATCTGTTCCCTACAACATCAGAAATTGGAGAGTCTACAACGACGATCAACAGATCATTAGCTTCCTTCATATGGAAGAAACTTTCCAAGGAACGGTGATTGACGAAAGCACTCATGACGACAATTTGCATGAATTCATGGTAATACCAAATCCGAGAAATCCTGAATATTCATCGGACATGGTAAACTCGATCCCTAAATCTGTAGTTAGATTAGAGAAATTTTACAATCTTCAAGATAAATTCAAAAAATCGGTCAACTGTAAAACCAATAGTTCCTCGTTATCATATGAGAAAGTCAACTTAGGAACTAATAACAATCCACAGTGCATTAATTTAGGGGTGGGGTGTTCTGAACAAGAAAAAGCTTCATTTATTAAATTGTTTAAGGAATTTAAAGATGTTTTTGTGTGGACGTATGACGACATTAAAAATTTTGACCCTAACATCATACAACACGTCATTCCTATGAATCCCCAAACCTTACCCTTTCAACAAAAGTTAAAAAAAATGCACCCTAAACTCGAACCGACTATTAAAAAACAATTGAATAAACTCCTAAATGCTAATATAATTTTACTAGTTAGGCACACTCAATGGGTTTCTAACCTTGTCCCTGTCCAGAAGAAAAGTGTGGAAATCTGAATTTGCGTCGATTTTCGAAACCTTAATAGAGCGTATGATAAAGACAGCTACCCGATCCCACTTATGAAACAGATCCTTGAACAGGTATCTGGTTCTGAGAGATTATCCTTATTGGATGGTTTTTCAAGGTATAACCAAGTCCTCATGTCTCCTCCAGACCAACTTAAAACTACCTTTTGCACTCCATGGGGCACCTATGTGTAACATCCTGCTCTGGCGCACTTACCAAACTTATTCTTTGAGGACACTTGCTTGCAAGTGATCTGGATTTTTATGATGATAAAACTTTTTCCTTCATTATGATGCGTTAAGTTATATGACAGGATGCTTTTACTACTTTGATGTAGACAGGTGTTACTGACTTAGTTTCATTGAGTGTGCAGGGTTTCAGACCTTGAGGATGCAGAGGCATCGGTGGAACTCCCTTGGACTCCGGATTGAGTCAGGGAGTGGGCTATTTGGGTCGTTTCATTTACGGTGATATTGTTTTGTTTTGATGATATGCTAATGATTTTATGATATGTGGTTGACATGATATGACATGATGGTTGATGATGCAGGCTGACGATAGCTTGCCGACCAAGACTCACATATGGAGTAAAGGGGCCACACACAAGTTCCAGAGAGATTGAGGGAGAGG
>JZKD02S1860457.1:665922-690656 GCA_000966675.3 Picea glauca | reverse complement strand
CATCCACTAGTACTTGAGCTTATGCTAACACTTTGGAACCATCTAGATAAACCAATCTTATTTTCTCTTCATATACTCTTGTAGTATTGTAAACTGGTTGTCAAATGGTCTTTCTCTAGATGTTACAATCTTCAAATAAAATTTAAAGTCTTATCACTTGACCTTAATTCAATGAGTACTATGAAAACAATCTAGATATTATAATCTCTACTCCTCCTCCTTTACACTTGTGGTGTGGTAATCATTTACTTATTGGTATTTTCTAGATTCTTATGTTAATCAAATAAAATTAAATTCATTGTCGGTCCACTTGAAGGGTATTTTAGAAAACAAAGGTGAGGATATGGTATTGTTAATATTATCTTAAATTTGTTAGCAAGGTGTAAAGGTATTGATCAGGTAATGTTGTTACTGCAACACGGAAGGGAGTGTCATTAAATAAGGGTTCATACGCCTTGTATTTGGAATGTATTGTAGAATATGAATGTGTATTGTACTTGCCATATAAACAAATTGCGACGTTAGAGTTGATATCTTTTGACAGGTGTGTTCACTGTTGTTCTTACAATGTTATCGTAACTAGAAATGTAATAATGTGGTTATCTTATGGTGACGTTAGTGTAAACTTTTGTTATTGATAAACCTATGGTGGAATGTCCTTGACCTTCGTACAACAAAGTACTCCGAGTTAGAAATTTAGGGTGGTTGTTCATTTAATCAATGTTGAACTTGGGTGTTCGTTGTCGGCGTCCTTCTAGTCGTGCGCCTTCCGTGAAGGACGTAGTCGTCATTCTTGTCTATGTTGTACTTGATTTTATTCAATTGATTGCTTGGTCTGCTTGTGTCAGGAAGGATGTAGACACCTCCAAGTTCCTCATAACAGTCGCCAGCCCTGAGACCTTAAATGGTTAAAATCGATGGGAACCTGGGCTTGAGCGTTGATTATGTGTCTTGGAGGTCCTAACCTTGCAGGGTAGGACGGGCGGGTGGTCAGTTTTACTTTTGTCATGTTTGCATCTTGTTGACCATCGAGTGGTGACGTAGAGTCATGTGTGTTGTTACTTCTACACACATGCACACACCTTAAAAAAAAAAAAAAATTGCACCTGTATACTAGAATGGTTGTCGTAACGAATGAGGTTCGTTACACTATGCTTACAGGAAAATGCCCTTTGGATTGATTAATGCCTGTGCCACTTTCCAGAGAGTGATGGAACTTTCTTTCCGAGGCTTAATCAATCAATCCGTCCTAGTTTACTTAGATTATGTTACTGTATTTTCCAAAAACAAAAATGATCATCTAGCTCATTTAAGAGTTGTTCTATAGCGATGTCGTAAATACGACATTTCCTTAAATCCTAAAATATATATTTTCACAGTAGAACAAGGTAAACTCTTAGGATTCATTGTGTCAAGCAAAGGGATGATTATAGACCCTAAAAGGACACAAGTCATCTCGAAACTTCCTCCTCCCTCATCCAAAAAATCTATGCAGTCTTTCTTAGGCCAGATAAACTTCATCAAGAGGTTCGTCCCCAGTTTCTCCGAGATGGTTAAACCTTTACATAATTTAATTAAGAAAGATGCACAATATCACTGGGAACCCTTAGAAAATCAATCTTTCAATTCAATAAAAAAGGCCATAATAGACGCTCCTTCTCTCATGAGTCCCGACTTTTTGCAAGACTTCACACTCTACACTTTTGCCTCTAACCGCTCCTACATTGTTGTCCTAGCTAAAAAGAACGCCGAAAACAATGAAGTAACCATTGCCTGTATGAGCTCTGCTTTCAAAGGCATGGAACTTAATTACCCAGCAGTAGATCAACAAGCCTACAGTTTTTTCAAAGCAGTCAAGCACTTCCGATCTTATCTTTTGAAATTTAGGACGAAAATTATTGTCCCTTACCCAGCCGTCAGGAATCTGTTAGTGCAGAAAAAATTAGGCGGAAAGAGGGCGAACTGGGTTACCTCCTTACAGGAGTATGACATAGAAATCACCCCAGCTCAAATAGTGAGAGGCTAAGGTTTATGCAAGTTAGTTGCTGAATCAGCAGCAAGACAGCAAGAAGAAAACAATATGTCAAACCTAGGACAACACAATCAAAGTATAATCTGATGTGTACAAAACTCTGTCAGTCCATGGTATGGCGATATAAAATTATGTCTTGAACATGGGTCAGCCCCCCATCACCTGGATCCCACTAAAAGAAGAGCGTTAAGATTAAAATCTACCTCTTTTCAGTTGATTAATGGTATTCTATTTTGTCAAAATTTTGGAGTACTAATGTGTTGTCTTGAGAAAGATGAAGCAGAAAAAGTATTACTAGAATTGCACGCAGGAGAAGCTGGTGGGAATTTTGGTGGTGACACAACTACCCATAAAGTTTTGAGAGCCGATTACTATTGGCCCACACTTTTTAGAGATGCCCATGCCTTGTGCTGCAAGTGTATTATCTGTCAGAAGGCATCTGGGCACAAACAGAAACCAGCCTTTCCTTTACAGCCCGTCTCGGTAGACTCCCCTTTTCGGTAGTGGGGCCTTGATATTATAGGTACAATCAATCCACCATCCTCACAGCAGCATAAGTTTATCATTAAAACCATATATTATTTCACTAGGTGGTCTGAAGTTGCTGCCTTAAGAACTGTGAATACCAGTAAGGTAATTTCCTTTTTAAATTCAAATATTATTACTCGTTTTGGTATCCCTAACTATTTAGTATTTGATAACGCCTCTTATTTTTCGTCTCTTGAGATGAGCGAGTTCACTCTAGAAAAATGAATTAAATTGAAGTATTCTACTAGCTACTACCCCCAGGGAAATGGATTGGTAGAATCAACAAATAAGAATCTTCTTAAAATCATCAAGAGAACTGTATCTGAGAATCAAAAAAGCTGGCATAATGCACTATTAAACGCAATTTGAGATGATAGGGTAACACCAAAGACTATTGTAGGTAACTCTCCCTTCTTTCTCATTTATGGCAAAGAAGCAATTCTTCCACCACACATTCTTCTTCCCTCACTACAGCTATCGCAGAAAATACAAGACAAAGACTGTTCCCCTTTGGAAAACCAAATTAACGCTTTAATGAAACTAGAAGAGGTAAGAGCTCAAGATAAACGTAAGTTATATCAGCATCAACTAATTGTCAAAACATGGTTTGATGCCAACTCTGCCTCTGATAGGAACTTCAAAGTAGGTGATCTTGTCTTGAAATGGGACAAACCGCATGAGGGGAAGGGAGAGCACACGAAATTTCAGAACTTATGGCTTGGACAATTTTTAATTGCTGAAAAATTGGGTCCTAGTTCTTTCCGATTACAGAATCTAGAGGGACAACTAGACACCTATCCGGTGAATGGCCAAGCTCTGAAAAGATATTTTTCTTGATGAAAACCCTTTGTATACTATGTAAATATTTTTCTTTTGTTTGCTTTTCTTTTACTGTTTTGGTTTTGATTTTTCCCCTTGTACTTATCATTTTTTATTTTTGGAAATACACATACCTTCATTTTGAACTGTTCAGACAAAGAAAACAGAAAATTCTTTCACTAAAATGACTGCTGAAAAATTGTCTGAACATCAATCGTATACTTCTGAAATTCACGTCTGTGTTGAAAAGACTGTTGTTTGAAAAAAGTTAACTGATTTCGATCTATGAGTAAAGCCTTTCACGATCATCTATTATCTTTTTATGATGTCCATGTTCCATAAGGGAATAACTCAGAAGATGTCTCCCTGCCTTAGAAGGTTGTTTTTGTAAATAAACCATCTCTAGATCTTAATGAAGGACAGTTCTAAAAGATTATGTTGAGGTCTGTAACAATATGTTTAAAATATCATGATTTTCAGCGTCACCCCGCTCAATTATACAGCTTTAAAAACCAAATAAATCATTAAAAGAGTTGTGGGAAGTGCTTGTAAACCCGTTGGGATGTTGAACAGGTCTGCTGGCAGTGGGAAAATGCATGCATGACGCCACAACAACTTCGCCGGGGTACTGAACAGGCCCGTTGGCAACGAAGCAATGTCGGGTATATGAAAATTCATAAGTATGAAATATCTTGACCTTAAAATGTCCTTTATTCTGATTTGGAAATTCTTGGCAAGATACAAATATCAGAGTGGGTTAAATGGCAAACCTGTCGAGACTATGAACACCTATTGGCAGCAGTGGCCCTGTCAACAGTATTGGAGATTTTATCTTTAATATTGTGGCTCGCTTGTCTTTAGAATGTTATCAGTTTTCATCCTTTAAACATTGTTGGAGTATTTGATTACTGATGATTTTTAAACAATTTTTTGGTCATTTTTGAGTTTGAACTATTCTTATTAACATAATCTGAATTTGTACTTTTGGCAGAGATAACTGCTTCTACAAGTGTGTCGTCATTGTTGGCAGCCATTTCACATTTTTATCCTATCCTTATAATATGCCTACCCAAGTGTTTTGGAACCCTTGATTTTCATTGCAATCTTTGGAATAAAACAACACTATTTCTTTGCGCATTTGCGCACCTTCCTTTGTTCTCGTTTTCATGACTGCAAGCGTGAAAAATTTGATTTTGAGGTCACGTCAATGGCATTAAAATCATCACTGGATTATTATTTTCACTCTTTTCTATGTGTTCATTGGATTTCCAATCCAATTATAGTCACACAATTGGCAAGACGCTAAAACCTTTACTCATTTGGCATTTTTTTGTTGCTAATATGACTTCATTTTTATAAGACTATGATGTTATTCTAGTGATTGTGATTAAATCATTGATTTAATGGTGGTTTGATGTACTTTGATCAATTCCTTAGCGCATTGGTTTCATGAAAACACATTGACATTGTGGTTAGACCCTCAGTGCAATCATTTCATACAACACATACTTGTTATGATCGAACCCTTGGTGTTTATTTTGAAACATTATTTTTATTTTAAAACCATGAAAACACTATTGCTTATGCAAATATTTGTGTCGACTTACCATAGTTTTCATTAATTATTTGAATGACATTTCTTTTAACACATTGCAATAGTGATTTGAATCACCATATGTGCCATCAATTGTACAGTTGGATATGACTGTTTTACATGGGTAGATTTCGTTCCACCACCCTCGCACACTTGGGCATTAATGCCTGCCTTCTATCCTGGGTCACCTCTGTTGGTTTTGGGGAAATCCCTGAGCTTTCGATCCTAAGTTTACCCTTTCCAAACCCTTTCTCGTTTACCCGGCTCACTATGTGCTCTTGTCTATGGCACCTGTGGTGCACATAGAGCCTAATGGCAACTAAACACTCCTGTTATTCAACAATGCTCGTAAGGATTAGGAAAATAGTGGCTGGCTGGTGTTTATACAAAGATTTGAGGGTTTCAACCTTTCAATTTCCCAACAGTTCTCCCTCACCGTCGACGGCTACAGGGCTAAGGTCGGAGACATACAGCTCAAGAAAATTGAGGAATTCCTAAGCTCAGCTATAGGACTACCAGCTACAGGGAAACGATGGTTTAAAAATTCCAAAGTGGACAAGGTGTCGTGGCCGCTCCTATTCACATCAAGGAAGATTGTTAGTTGTGATAGAGGAATGCTTATCGCTGCCCTCAAACCTAGGTGGCATGACCTATTGGCAATTGTTAAGCAGTTTGTGACCTACGAAGGTCATTATGGTTTGTTATTTCTATATCATCTTCGGTTATTGATGAATTCTATAGACTACCCTCTAAATATGCCACATTATCTCTTATGCAGTCTTTACAAAATGTCCAAACGATTTAAGCTTGAGAAGGCTGATAGTAGCCTTTTCCATAACTGCTTGATCAAAGTCATTATCATCCACCATTTGAGCCTCAGCGGTGACTCTTGGCAAGCCTTCCTATCAAGGAATGAATTTTCCACCCCTGAGTGTGTCCAAGTGGACAAGTTTGTGGTTACTGAAACTCTGGTTGGGCCATCTGTGCCACCTCCTACCCTTCTACCTCCTGTCAAACCCTTGAATTGACCCAAACTTGACCTACCCGATACCACGATCAAACTGTGTGCTAAAGACAATACTAATACCATCAAAAGGCCCGTAAGGAAGAAAGGAAAAGGTGATACTGGTGTCAACAGTAGGGGAAAGAAAAATGTACGATGGATATCCATATGTGCTAGGAACAAGCCCAAGAAGAGCACTAACCAAAATCCTATCGTCTTGAGCGAGGATTCAGACTCTGATATTGAATGTTTCTTAGCTGAGGAATACCCTTACTCTCATGGTCTTTTCTCTATGGAACCCTATGACTATGTTTCCAACTTACCTCCGTGCCTCAAGAACGATCCTAAATTCCCAGGAATTAAGCTTCACAGTGACACCCCTGGTAACTTGAAAGAACCCTCGCCTGTAATTCCAAGACCCAATCAATCACCTTGTACTCAATGTAATGCTTGTCTTGAACGTTATTACACCAACCTTCCCCTATTGCAATTCAATATTAAATCATTAGAGGAACAAGTTATAGTGTTGTCAAAGGAGAACGACAGGCTACAGGCCAACGAGAAGAATAAAAAAACCACCAGTTCAATTGTCTTCATAAATTTCGAGGTAGCAATGGCCTTTGTCAATTCAAAGTTATCATGATTGAATCATTTTCTTACTGCCCAGGTATGTATTTCAACATCGATTTTGTTTTATGAGTTGGTTTGAATTAGTATGAGCGATTAGGTTTTCTTTCATTTAGTTCTGTTCAAATAGATTCAAGAAACGATTATGTTTTGTTTTGAATGGTTATTGTCGTTTTAGATTATGATTGCATTCAATCTATACAGAAGATTTGTTTTCTAAACTCGGACACAACTATGTTTTGATTGATACGATTTTTCATTAGCATATCGATTGTGTCGGCCCTAAGTTAGTTCGATTCATTTCTTTTAGTTTGATTTTGAGACAATTCTGTATGTTTGAATTAGCATGGTATTTTATGTATGCAATGCATCAATATTAGAGATTGGTTTGATAAATATAATGTAATCTATTGATTCGAAAAAAAACTACTCTGTTAGTTTTGGATTTAAAAACGATTTTGTTAAGTTCTGAGTCGACATAAAATATTGCATTTGTATTAAATGAATATGAAAGATTTGTTTGATCGGTTATAGTCTGTTTCATTTGAGATTGATTCAAAAATGATTTCATTGGTTTAGAACTATCAAAACAATTTTTTCTGCTCTGAATTGGTAATAAAAAGTGTAAAGCGTTTGACAGATTGCATATATCCTGTTATCATTTGATTAATTCAATTACGATTTCATCTTTTTCAAATTGGCATAAAGAATCTGGTTACTTCTAGCATGAACGATTTGCTTTGTTTTCAATTAGCAATTAAAGATTTGGTTTAATAGGTCGAATATATTTGTGTTATCGTTTGATTGATTTAGAGCGGTTCTGTTTTCAAATTAGACCAGCTACAGAATCACAAGATTATGTAGCTAGTCTTAATATTTTGATTTTTGTTAATTTTATCAATAAAACATTATCTAAACTTGTGTATTCTTGTCTACCCATGGGTACCTATGAATTTCATTGACAAATTGGATATACTGTGGCAGTTTAGATACAATTTTTCTTTAAGCTGTTAGTCACAGGCAGAAATACGGACTTGCGAGTTTGTTCCCAGATTTTTTGTAAACTGCTTTGATAATTTCCACAGGTATGTTTTACCCTGTGGTCTTTAAATACTTGTTATTTTTTGTAATGAAGCCATCATCCTGTTTGGAGAAAAAGACTATGGATTTATGATGATACAAACTTGAATGGAAGTCGATCTTTTGTAACAGCTTTAGCTTTCAATTCATCATACTTTCGTTCAGGTTATGTGCATTTTAATTTGTGATTAAGTCATTGACTACTTTAGATATCAGGACTTATTACAGGTTAATGCATTGTGATTTAAATTCTATCCCTGTCTCATGTATCTCAGTTTTAGCACAACAATTACTCTGTTTCCATTTAATGAATAAATGTTTATCTGCTTCATTAAATAAATCATTTTTCTACAGATCTTCACACAGGGATTTATCTCACTGTGATGATTTGTAAATCATAAGATTGTCGTCGGTTTTATGTCTTATTTGTTCTGTCATTCATATTCAAAGAGCATTATTGCTTCTTGTTTACGAGAAGTTTGTGGAAAATTTGGTGTGGGTTTCCTCCCGTCGAATAGCTGAATCAAATACTGTGCACAGGACAAATAGGAAGCATTATTTCAGGTTAGTTCTTTATTTGTTATTTAATAGTTAATAAATTTGAGAATTCTCATTACTTTAGATAGATACATGGTTCAGTTTTACAGTTAGGATTATTATTTTAATTACTCATCTTATTTAGTTATGTTTATTTCTCTTCTTTCACATAAAAGATATAAAAATAAAAAAAACAATAGTTTTGCTGTCATAGGATAGTTTACAAATGATTTTTGCAGGTTTTTATTTAAAATCTGTAATCTATAAATATTGTACATTTGTGATTAATATTTAATTGTGTTGATAGCTGATAATTAGTTTCACAGAATTATTGTTGTATAATATTAGACAATAGACTGTATATATTTATTTCAGATTTGTTTATTAGTTTGCTTTAATTGTTGTTTTCATTTAGATTAGTTCCTTTAGTTAGTTTCTTTCATTTTCCTAGGACTTAGATCAGTCAACGAAGCCGCTAAACCCGTCAGGGTTGATCATCCCAAACGATTTGGGTTATTTAGACAACCCTGGACCAGATCCATTATTTCAGTTGGCGAGCATTCATTTTCTCCCGTCAACATGTAGGGGTAGTAGCAGACCAGTTGGATGATGATGTTCATCCTTTACCTATTGACAATCTAATCATTTATATAAATATCCAGTTGTTTCACTCTTCATGTTAGGCCAATAAAATATTTTTCTTAAGGCTGTTATCATTTTCTGGTATGCTGGATGACCAAAATATGACCTTTTGTGTAATTCATGAAGAATTGTTGATTTTAAATCAGTAGAATTAGGTACATACAACCTGTTTTTGAACCTTAGCAGTCCATTTTTATCTAAACAGAGATATGTTTTGTTCAACTTTTTTGCATTTTCTTGCAATTCTTTTTTTGTTTTGATGTACTTTTCATCATTACTGCTTGCAAATTTTATTCTTTGTTCGATGTCGTTTTCTTCTTTTCTAAAATTTATGTCATAAAATTTGTTAGTCCTCAGACTTAGATCATATGCAACTTTGTTTTCTTTACCTTTTATGTGTCATAATTAAAAATAAAATTCACTTAAAAAGGCTATCCATCTCGCTTGCCTTGAATTGATATCTAGTTGACTTAATAAAAACTTTACACCGTTGTTTTCGGTTAGTAACAGAAACCTTCTCCCCATTAAATAATGTCGCCACATTTTCTGAACATGAATTATGACTGCTAATTCCAAATTATGTGTAACGTAGTTCTATCCATGTTTCTTTAGTTTACTTGATTCATAACAGATGGCATGTCCATCTTGTGTTAGGAACCCTCCCAAGCCTTCCTAGCTTGCATCCATGCAAATTGTAAAATATTTATTGGGATCTGCTACCCTTAGGATAGGTGTTGTAGTTAATAGTTGTTTTAATTTATCAAAGTTGTCCTGACACTTTTGTGTCCAAGTAAATCTTATTCCCTTTTACTGTAGGGATGTAACTGGATATGCGATCTTAGAAAATACTTCTATAAATCTTCGGTAATAACTGGTAATTCCCATGAATGATCTGATGTTTGCTACATCTTTAAGGACATGACATTTCATAATGGATTTTATCTTTTTTGGATCAACTGCAATACCATCTTCAGATATCACGTGTCCTAGGTACTGTATCTTTCTTAGGTAGAAGTCACACTTATCAAACTTCGCATACAACTTATGTTTCCTTAAGGTATGCAATACTATTTCCATACGTTCTTTATGCTTTTATTTCATTTTTTAGTAAACTAAAATATCATCGATAAACACCAAAACAAATTTATCCAGATATTGATTTAATATAATATTCATCAAACACATAAAGGTTGTTAGTGGATTAGCAAGACCGAACAGAATTACAACAAACTCATATTGTCCAGAACATTTTCTAAATGTTTTTTTATTTATGTCTTCGTCTTTTATTCTGACTTGGTGATAACCAGACCTTAAATCTAACTTAGAGAAGATCCTTGCTCCTCCAACTTGCTCAAACGAGTCATTAATTTTGGGTAAAGGATACTTATTCTTTATCGTCATCTAATTTAGTTGTCGATAGTCAATGCACACTATCAAGGTCCCATCTTTGTTTTTAACGAAGAGAACTAGTGCCACCCAAGGTGAGATACTTGGTGTGATATATTCTTTACCTAATAGCTCTTGCAGTTGAATTTTCATTTCTTCTAATTTGGGTAGACGCATTCTATAAGGTGTCTTAGATATCAGAGCAGATCCATGTAGTAGATCGATAGATAAATCTATCTCTCTTTTTGGATTTAGTTCTAATATTTCGTCCACAAATACATCTGTAAACCCATGTAGGACTGCAAAGTCCTCTAAACTGGGTTTCTTTTCCTTTTCTAAAAGATTAGTTTCCCGAACAAAATAAACTTGGCAACCTTTGTTCATACATTTCTTAAACTGCATGGCTCATATTTGCCTCACCGAAACTATTTTTATGATCCCTTGTATCATCCTAACTATGATTTTTTTGTCTCTGTAAATAGGTGACTTTTCATAACAGTTTAATATTACTTTATGTTTCTCTAATCAGTACATTCAAATGATTAAATCATAAGATCCCAAAGGTAAAATGTTCAGATATAAATTTGTACTTTAACCGTCTATTCTGAGTTGACATTCAGGAATAAAATTTATTACCTTTCTCTTGGTCCCTATTGCTAACTATAATAACCATGACTTAGCATGCTTTCCTTTCTTGAGCTTGTTTAGTTCAACTAAATAAGGAGTGGCCTAACTCAGACTAGATCCTGGGTCAATTAATATGGAAATGCGGTTATCATGAATTTTACCTTCAACCTCCAGTACGATATTGGATTGATGATCAAATTTCCTACCATCCATAGCTACATTAATTCTATGCACACTTATGTCCATATATCCTAGTGTCGAAGCTTCTTGTGGGTTATGGACTGAGGTTCTTGCTATGGAAATTAAGTGTGGACAATTTCTCCTCAATTGAGGTTCTCCACACTCCCAACACGTCAATGGTTCTCTAGGGTTTTCCCCAGCTTTCTTGATTCCTAGGTTAACTGGTCTACCTCCCCCTTGAGCGCTCTAGGTGTTTGAATGAAAGTCCTTCTTTCATAAACTTTTTTCCATATTACAAAAAGGGGTTGGTTGGAACCCTTTCTTTCACTAATTCATTATGTCACATTTCTTGTCCTTCCATGCCTGGGAATTTCATATATTTGTTTGTATTGATCATAACACATGCGAGCCTTTCTAAACACTTAATTTAAAGACTTCGAATTGTGAAATTCAATTCTTTCTTGTACGACTGTCATAGACAACTTAAGAATCATTGTATCTTTTCTTTGTCTACCTTAATGTATGGTACAAATCTCAATAGTTATAGAAATTTATTTATCGGATCGTCCATGGTCATTTGTCCAAGTCTTAGCCTGTAGAATTCCGTAGTCTTTCTTTCGTAGTAGATTTTTGACAAATATTTTTTCTAGAAATATTTATTAAAATATGACCATTCCATTTGTTTCTCTTTCAATCCCTTAGCCAATTTCAGGTCTTGCCACTAGATACTTTCTTTTCCCTTCAAGTTGTAAATGGCCATTGTGACTTTCATATTATGAGAGTAACTGTAAATATGTAAGTATTTCTCTATATATATTAGCCATGTTTCAGCCTCTTTGCCCATCCTTGATTCTCCATCAAAGGTGGACGTTTTATTTTCTTCAATTCACCTTCCAAGTGATCTACTTGTTTTCTTTTTCTTCCTATAACTATTTTGTTTCCTGTCATGTGTGTGTCTTCGAAAGAACTATTCTAATTTTTTGTTTCATGACCAGAGTTTTTAGAGGACCTTTTACTAAATTCTTCTTCTTTTTCATTGTTCTTTTGGCTCCTCTTGGTTACTGTACTGCATAGCATCACCTCATTTATTTCTAACTCATCTTCCTGTGCCTTTTTCAACTTTTCGTTATCTTCTTTAAACACTTGTAATTCCAAGATGAGGTTGTTCATTATTTCCAAAACTTGGTTTTTTGAACTTCCTTCGTTGTTAGGCCCTAGTTATTTAGGAAGTCCTTGATTAGGATTCTATTCAGGTCTGATTTCTTATTCATTTTGTGTTGACATTATCACAATAGACCAACAATTTTCCTATTTCTAACAATAAACATATTTGTTAGTTTTTCTTCAATAGAAATCAAATAATTAAAATAATTTTGGCCTTGGCCTCAGGTCCAAGTGTTGTAACCTTCATCTTTGATACCTTATGTAATGTACGCCAAATTTCTCTATCATTGTTTTTTTGGTTTTAATTGTAACCATTACATCTAAAAATGGACGTACACAAATTTTGTTAGCTAGAACCACGATATACCATTTTGGTATTATATGCACAACTTTTCATTTTATGTTCACAAAAAATATCATCTGTTACTTCATGTGATCTAAGATTCTCAATCCTCAAATATGGATGAATACAGGGAATCCTCTTTCCAATATCTTTCCAATGAATGCTTCCTTCCACAATTCTATGCTTTGAGCACAAAGCTAAGATCCTTTAAAACATGTGCCTTTTATCTGATGCATTCCTTGTGCAGTTGATCTATTTTCACTAAGATAATGGCTCTTAGATATTTTTTGGACCCTATCAAAAAGTTCCTAGGACTTCAATACCTCTTTTGATGTAGGTTCGAACCAGACGAAACCAGGATTCCTTCCTAACCCATTTTCAGTTCATTAACACATTTTTCGGGCACTAGCACTTTTTCTTAATCCCTCAAATGCATGTGACCATGGGTTGTTGATCCAGGTGGATATTGGTGGCCACCCACCTTTTCCAACTGGCCCAAAACATGTTTCTGGCAATTTTGGTAATTTACTATTTTTAGCAGTTTTTTCGGGTCCTGAACTTCCGGGGCCATTTTGAGAGCTTCAGGGCTCCATAACTTCATCTTCAGAAGCTCTTGCTACTTCGTGCATTATTTCTCCAGAACAATGAATTGGCGAACTTCGCGAAGTGGGGTGGATCAATGGTTCACAACTTCCTCAACAACCGACGGTTGGGTTTTATTACAAAACTCCAGGTTTCTAAAGTTATTTTCTTTCCATACTCTCCAACCTTCCAGAGTGATCAGGCTCCGAACTGTGGTATTGGTTTCCACGTACCTTCTCTCGATCAGTGGTCGAGATTAACTCTGTACTCCAAGAGTTCTTGATTCAACACAACTGCAACACAATTCCTACTGAGTACCAAGTCTCTGGACCTTGGGATCAGGTGCTATGCCTCCACTAGATACCATGGTCTCCGTGCTTGAACTAATAAATACTAAAAACTTCACATCAACTTTATCACTTTTCAAATTTCAAGGACATCGATTGGTGGTTTTGGAGTAAACCACCGATTGTTCCATTATTATCCCCATGCTGACACGTACCCCTTCTGGGAAACCTTTGCTTGGATTGCAGGACTACCCTATACAATTATCTTCTGCACAACTTCGATCTCCGCAATGCCTCCCAGCCATCGATATTGATAGATCCTCATCAAACTTAATGTAGCCCCGATCTAGCTAAGTTATTCTCAAAGTTTAACTACCTTGTGCCACCACCCAAATATTTTTGTGTCAAAGATGAATCGTTAGATGAATTCAAGTTGCTCAAGTTTTATTCATGGAATCTCACTTCAGGAGAATCACAAATTGGGAACGGATAACCCAAATTCTAGAAGGTCGAAATGAATCTAGACCATTGATCTAGAACTGATCACAGTCATTAGATCCAGGAGGAGGATATGTGCCACAATAGGAGATCTACGTCAGTAGACCATGTCAGCAAGGACATGTGGCACAATCAGAGGATGACCAATGCCAATGCCAAGTTAGCAGTGATGTCAACAAGTTACCTCACTTCAGGAGTATGTGCTTTGAGGGAAATCAGTTTCTAACATCAAAAATCACCCGAAGCGCTGAAGGCCAAAGTTAACACTAATCACTGATCTAATTCAGAACTCAAGCTAAGTTTTTTCCTTGGCTTATTCTATTGTTTTATTTCCATACAACTAAAATGCTATCACATTTACTAATCCCTCATTTTACTTCCTTTGCAGGTTGTGCAAGTTGGTGTAATCAGATGAAGGAAGCATCTTACCTCGAAAGGTATTAGAGTTTCATGTCCTTCCTTGACTGATCTATGCGTGCATTGACTTTGGTTACGTACATAATTATGTGTATCCATTCTTAGATCTCTGTTTCCAATAAGACGTTGTGGAGTTTTTGGTCTATGGTACTCCAACTGTAACACTTTGAACAAGATTCATTTAAATGTGACAACTACTTTCGAAATACACTTGTAGTCTACCAAATCACTATCTTTTCGTGGTAATAGATAATATAAAGGATATATTCAGACTTTTATTATTTTATCTATTGTTACATGTTATCAAATCGATAAGCACCCACTAAATTTTATTCCTTATTGCATGATTTTCCAACAATGATTGTTATGTATAGATTTGAATAGCAATTTGAAATATATATAATCCAATGGTGAGTAGTGTTATATCCCAAATAAATTTAATTTTTTTTTAGACTTAGGTGATAGTTAAGGTCTTTATTTAAATTTAATACCTTGTCAAGTGGGTCTATCATTTGGTTTTAGTCAGTCAAGGGATTTCTAAATCAAATGAAAAGTTTGAGTCATGAGATTTTCAAGTATAACATGTGATCCTACAAGTCATTCCTGCTCGTGATTAGTTATCATTTTAAAAATTATTGTTTTTTGAGATCAAAAGATATCAATTACTCATCTAGTATGAGTATGCATCATTTGGCACTTGTTTTACATGCAAGGATCTACAAATTCCCGGGTTGTTAGCGCACATGATCATTTTAACACTCGGGGTGCTCCAAAATTATGAGAAAATATTTGCTTCATCATTTTTATTCATTAACTCATTGAGATCACTTCAGTGAAGGATTTGAAGGATCAAAACACTTTAGCATCATTTTAATGTTCCCCCCAAATCACTCAACTAGCTATCTATTTCAAATTTTCTTAGGAAGATTTTGCATGTGAAGCACTCATCTTTATTTTTCTCTTGTAAACTCATTCTTTGTCTCAAGAAGTATTATAGGAACTCGATCCTCTATAGATGGCTCCCAAAGTTGATACACCTAGAAGGAGGTCGAGTTACCTATACAAATTTGTACCCACAGGCATCGGTTTGATCGTGCAAAATCCCAATCCCCTGGATGCATTCAAGCGTTTGGGGTATCTGATGTTTTTCCAAAAGTTGGATGGCCACCGTTTGGAGGTCAATCGTGAATTTGTAAGGAATTAAAACGAGGGGAAGAACCAATTTTTCCCTATGGAGATAAATTTGACAGTGGAACTAATAGCAGAGGTGACAGAGATGCCCAGGATCGGTGAGTTGTGGTTTAATGCTAAGACGATGGAAAAATAAGATTGGTGTCAGGATATGTTGAAAACTGAGCATAAGGGAGAAAATTTAGTCAAAGGGATACCCAAACAATGGCTTTTGGAAGCTTATGATAAAATTATTCTCATCATACAAAGATATTTCAGTTGTGACGGGAGATACAACAAGGTTTTACAGTATCATTTAAAGTTACTTCTACATTTTACTAGGAAAAAATAAATTGATTTAACATACTTTCTCTTTATGATTCTACAAAGAATGATCTTGCTAGCTCAGAAGAAACCTAATAAACTAGAGAAGGAAATCTTCCTCCATGCCCCAATAAAGTTGATAGTCACTGAACAGTTGAGGAAAGAATGCAAATTATGGCCTACTTTAGTTTTTGTTTCCAACTACCAAATTGACATGCCTGCTTCCTCTTCAAAACCTAAGACCCCTAGAAAGAAGACTTCCATGCCTTCCTTTGATTCCCCATCAGAAGCACCACATTCTTCCCAAGCTCTTGTATCTCAGAATCCTCCACTTGTTAGATCTTCTAAGAGAAATAAAGGAAAGGGAAAAAATAAAGAAGTTGTTACTCAAGAAGAACCATAACTCCCTGTTGAACTCCCTCCAATAGAAACTGATGAAAATATTCATAGTGTTCAAGTTAATATTGTTCTACAAGTATTGAGGAGATATTCTCATAGGAAACTTGAGTTGAGAGAGGAAACTCATAAAAAATTAGTTGTTAAAGATAAGTTAGATACCCCTATTGAAACTTCAGCCATGGAAGTGGATGATCACCTCAAAATCATTGAAGTCAAAATAATTGCATATTCCCCTGGGAGGTCTTTAAGAAACAAACTTGCATTTGCAGAACAAACTCAACAAGAGATGGAACTTGTAAAGCCCAGAATTAAGTTGCCTAATTTAAATGTATCCCCTCTTGAGAAGGAGGCCCTAGAAGCCATTTTTCAATTAAGTGAGTCACCTTCCAAGCCTTTACAATCATCCCCTGAAACCTTTTCATTAAATAAAAAGAAGGATAGGATACTTTCAGCCTAGGCATAAATCAAGATCCTTAAGGAGAAGAATCAATATTTGAAGCAGAAGAATTCTACCGTGAGAAGCCACCTGACTAGTCATATGGGAGAGCTATTTGATGAATGCACTAAGTTGATGAAAAGTATCAGAAGGAAAGGTATACATAGAACTCAACTGATCAATATGTATAAGCAAAACATTACCTTAAGGGAAGATAATAGAAAATTGACTGAGGATATCTATTTGGCAAAGACTATGTTGAGTAAGAAGAAATTGACCTTTTTTCTGAAAGAAACAACTTCACCAAATTCCTCCAAGAAATATTATTGATGGATAGGGGTGTCTTACAAATTTTGTCATTAAATTTTTCTTTCTTATGATGAACCTGTCATATTCCATCTATATATTGTTCATATTTTGGTTGTAAGGTTGTTTAACATGGGATATATATTTATTTTTTCCTATATATATAACTCTCAGTTTTGGTTCTCAATAACATAACACAAGTATGTGAGGGTTTGACTATTACAACCAGAACACTTGCAAGGATAGGGCTACAAAATGTGCAGGCTATCAATGCAACTTACAGAAGCTGAATCATTTATATTTGTTCATACCCTGGTTTGGTTCTTTTCTTAAGGGTATAATAGGATTCAATTGAAGACACAGGTTATCAAAAATATTTTATCAGTGGCACCTTGGAAAATTTATATACATAGCATTCTCACAAGTTCTTATACTTTTTTAATAAATTTGAAGTCTTATGGATGTATATGAAATCTACATTGTGATAGGGAAGTGTAAATGCAAAGATAATGGTATGAACTATGAGTAATACCATTAATATCAGTAAAATACAGTGTTATGGGTTCAATATAAACTAGGCTCCTAGCCTTCAAGTCAATATTCAATCGAATTTTCAAGTATTTTAGCCAAAGCATTTTCCTACAAAATTTTGCAGCGCTTGTCAGCTATTTTTCATGTATCACCGTACAAACGAGTTGATCTTAAATGAGCAAGAGGTCAAGTCACATTTGAATTCCTTTTTGGTCAAAGAAAAATTTGAATCGAAGTCCAACTATTATTGAAGACTCTAGAAGATGGCTTTCATCCTCTAAAAAGCATGTGGAGATGTCGAGCAGATAGTTTAGGAGGTGGATTTGATTCCATGAAAATAGGATCTAGATCCTAATATTTTTTAAATAGATTGGATCAAATAAATTATGTATCTATTTGATACATACTTAGAGGATCTCAATTACATTGTAAAGGTTATTTAATCCCATTGAAGCTACAGTCTTAAAGGTTCAATTTTGGAGATTTGACTAGACTCTTGTATTGAAAGACACTTTTTGAATACATATTGGAATATAAGGTTCTATCACTGTATATATTTAGACTTTCATCTTTCTTTCTATTATGTACCTGTGAGTGAATACATGTTCATTTTTCTATGTTTATTCAATGACAAATAATTTTCATCTTATCTTTGCATTGTTAAACTAGAATCACAAGTCTTTTACTTGTAATAGCTAGCCATTCATATATGCTATTATGTGTGTGATTTTGTTGGTATAATTAGTATTCTTCATCCATTTTCATCTATTAAAAACTATATGAATATTATAGTTGAAGGCCTTATTTTTTCTGACTGTATTCATGTGTATCTCAAGTGAGTTTATAGCCAAGTCATTCAACTTGATCCATTTTACACCTTTATTTGAAACATTTGATTAAGTTACCAAGCTCACTTGATCTGCAACCTAGAGTGACATATGTTATCTCCAAAATAAATTTTGATTTTTTTGAGTCTTAGGTGATATGTAAGATCTTTCTTTAGCTTTAATACCTTGTCAAGTGGGTCTATCATTTGGTTTTAGTCAGTCAAGGGATGTCTAAATCAAATGAAAAGTTTGAGTCACGATATTTTCAAGTATAACATGTGATCCTACAAGTCATTTATGGTCATGATTAGTCATCATTGTTAAAATTATTTATTTTTGAGCTCAAAAGATCTCAATTACTCATCCAGTACGAGTTTGCAATATTTGGCGCTTTTTTTACACACACAGAACTACAAATTCCTCAATTGTTAGCATGCATCATCATTTCAACACTCAACGTGCTCAAATTTTTTGAGAAAATCTTTCCTTCACCATTTGTATTCATTAACTCATTGATATCACCTCAGTGAAGGATTTGAAGAATCATAACACTTCAACATCATTTTAAAGTTCCCCCCAAATCACTCAACTAGCGATCTGTTTCACATTTTCCTAGGACGAGTTTGCATGTGAAGCACTCATATTTATTTTGATTTTGTAAACTCATTCTTTGTCTCCATAAGTGTTACAAGAACTCAATCCTTTTCAGATGGCTCCCAAAGCTAATACACCTAGAAATATTTTGGGTTCTCTCTACATATTTGAACCCAAAGACATCAGTTTGATCGAGCAAAATATCAATCAGTTGGATGCATTCAAGTGTTTGGGGTGTCTGAGGTTTTTCCAAAAGTTTGATGGCCACCATTTGGAGGTCAGGCGTGACTTTGTAAGGAATTATAAGGAGGGGAAGACCAAAGTTATCCCTATGGAGATAAATTTGACAGTGGACCTAATAGTAGAGGTGACAGAGATACCCAAGACTGGTGAGTTGTGGTTCAAATCTTAGAAGTTGGAAAAAAATGATTAGTGTCAGGATATGTTGAAGCCCGAGCATAAGGGATAAAATTTAGTCAAAGGGATACCTAGGAAGTGGCTTTTGGAATCCTATCATAAACTTATTCTCATCATACAAGGGTACTTCACTTGTGAAGGGAGATACAACAAGATTTTACAATATCATTTTAAGTTACTTCTACATTTTACTAGGAAAAGAGAAATTGATTTAGCATACTTTCTCTTTATGATTCTAACAAGAATGATCTTCTCCACCTATTAGATCTTCTCAGATAGATAAAGGAAAGGGAAAACATAAAGAAGTTGTTACTGAAGAAGAACTAGAACTCTCTATTGAACTCCCTCCAATAGAAACTGATGAAAATGGTCATAGTGTTCAAGTTAATGTTGTTCCACCAGTCTTGAGGAGATCTTATCATAGGAATATTGAGTTGATTGAGGAAACTGAGAAAAAAATGGTTGTTCAAAGAGTATTTAGATACCCCTATTGAACCTTCATCCATGGAAGTGGATGATGACCTTCAAATCATTGAAGTTAGAAAAACTTCACCTGCCCCTAGGAGGTATTTATGAAACAAACTTGCATTTGTAGAACAATATCAACAAGAGATGGAACTTGTAAAGCTCAAAATTAAGTCGCCTAAGTTAAAGGTATCCCCTCTTGAGAAGGAGGTCCTAGAATCCATTTTTCAAATAAATGAGTCACCTTCCAAGCCTTTAAAGTCATCTCCTGAAACCTTTTCATCAAAGAAGAAGAAGGACAAGCTACTTGCATCCCAGGGAGAAATAAAGATCCTCAGGGACAAGAATCAAGTTTTGAATAAAAATAATGCTACCTTGAGAAACCACCTTACCACTGAGACAAGAGAGCTAGTTAATGAATGCATTAAGTTGATTAAAATTATCATAAGGAAAGGTATACAAAGGACTCAATTTGTCAATATGTATAAGAAAATCATTATCTAAAGGGAAGATAATAGAAAATTTATCGAGGATATCTATTTGGAAAAGACTATGTTGAGTAAGAAGAACTTGACCATTTTTTTGAAAGAAAAAACTTCACCAAGTTCCTCCCAGAAATATTATTTATGGACAGGGGTGTCTTACAAATTTTGTGATTAAATTTTTCTTTCTTACGATGAACATGTCATATTCCATCTATACATTGTTCATATTTTGGTTGTAAGGTTATTGAAGAAGGGATATATATTTTGTTTTGCCTATATATATATATATATATATCAGTTTTGTTTGTCAAGAACATAAGAAAAGTATGTGAATGTTTGAATATTACAATCAAAACACTTGCATGGACATGGCTACGCAGTGTGCAGGCTATCAGTGCAACCTAGAAGAGCTCAATCATTTATATTTTCTCATACCATGTTTTGGTTCTTTACTTAAGGGTATGATAGGATTCACTTGAAGACATAGGTTATCAAACCTCATTTATCAGTGGTACATTCACAAAGTGATATACATATCATTCTCACAAGTTCTTATACTTGTTTTACAAATTTGAAGTCTTATGGATGAATATGAAAGCTACATTGTGAAAGGGAAGTGTAAATGCAAAGATAATGGTATGAAGTCTGAGTAATACCATTAATATCAGTAAAATATAGTGTTATTGCTTCAATATCAACTGGGATCCTAGCCTTCAAGAAACTTTTCAAGTATTTAGGCCAAAGCATTTTCCTACAGAAGTTTGTAGCGCTTGTCAGCTATTTTTCATATATCGTGCTACAAACCAGTTGATCTTCAATGCGTAAGAGGTCAAGTCACATTTGAATTCCTTTTTTGTCAAAGAATAAGGTGAATCGAAGTCCAACTTTTATATAATACTCTAGAAGATGAATGCCATCCTCCAACAAGCATGTGGATATGTTGAAGACTTAGTTTAGGAGGTGGATTTGATTCCATGAAAATAGGATCTAGATCCTAAGATTTTGTAAATAGATTAGATCAAAGAAATTATGTATCTATTCAATCCATACTTAGAGGATCTCAGTTAAGTTGCAAATGCTATTTAATCCCATTCAAGATACATTGTTAAAGGTTCGATTTTTGAGATTTGACTAGACTCTTGTATTCAAAGACACTTTTTGAATAAATATTGGAATATAACCTTCTTTCACGGTATCTATTCATAATTTCATATTTCTTTCTATTATGTACCTGTGAGTCAATGCATGTTCATTTTTATATGTTTATTCAATGACTGATGACTGATAACTATCATCTTAAATGTGCATTGTTAAACTAGAATCACAAGTCTTTTACTTGTTATAGATGGCCAATTATATATGTTATTGTGTGTGTGATTCTCCTGGTATAATTAGTATTCTTCATCCATTTTCATCTGTTAAAAACTATATGAATATTATAGCTAAAGGCCTTATTTGTATAAGTGTATTCATGTGTATCTGTAGTGATTTTATACCCAATTCATTCAAATTGATCCACTTTACCAAGCTCACTTGATATACAACCTAGAGTGACACTTGGAGTGATAAAAAAATGGTTTCGTTGATGGGGACAAGAGTTTGAAGCAAGCTTCCTTGGGAGATGACATAGTCCCAGCTTTTTATGATAGACAAAGGTAAGGCATTAGTTTGTTTGTAATTTTCTATCTGGTGACTGCATTGGTACATGGTGGCTCCTAAGAAAGTACATACTTGCAAAAATCCTCAACAAACACCAACTGATATAGTATCTGATCCGGAAAGGATCATCAAAGAAGGAAAGGAATTATAGAATTGATCTTCAAGTTCATCTATCTCTAGAAATCCCTTTGTGTCTTTTCCAGAAAATCCATTAATAAGACCAACACTTTTTGAAACTATAAGCTCAAACATTGATAGTGAAAAAGTAGTTTCATAAGTTCAAGGATCTTTTGATATTACTTAAGAAGGTAGTTCATCAATTTTTGAAGAATGTATATGCTCATCATCTATATAATATTCTGAGTCTAAAACTGAACAAAACTCAACCTACATTCATACCAATCTTCCTATTGTTAATCTTGTCTTACATGAATTGTCTATAAAAGGAGAAAAAAACCTTGCCAAGTTATTATCTGAATATTATATTTTTCTGAGTGTGTTCATGTGTATCTGAAGTGATTTTATAGACAAGTCATTCAACTTGATCCATTTTACACCTTTATTTGAAACATTTGATTAAGCTACCAAGATCACTTGATCTACAACCTAGAATGACTCTTGGAGTGATAACAACTAGGAACATAACAATAGTTATACCATTTCTTTATGTATGGGCATATATATATATATATATACCATCATCATATCTCAAACAACAAATATTTCCAGTATTATTTAACTATGATAAGCCATAGGAAACATGATCATATAGTCCCTTAAGAATTGATCCCAATTATGTATATCGATTCAATAATATTCCTAACAAATGATAACCATAAATATAAAATTGAAAAAGAATACAAGTTGAGATACATATCTAAAACCTGATTTTGGAATACAAATGGAACATCCACATTCCACCCAACCATAGAAAAGAACAACCAAGTTCACTTGTGCTTCTCACCCCCTAGCATGACCATGATTCCATAAGGGAAAATTGAATGATCCTCTTTAACTATAGTCACCACCAAGAGATCAGAAAATCCTTTGCCTCACACTAACAGTGCTCATAAAAACAAATAGTTTATTTTCCCAACATACTAAGTGGTGTACTACATCCTCCATATGTTTTTTTTATATGCATCCTTGTGCTTAGGTCTTTCCTTCCCTCCTTGGGAAATTCACAACTTTACAAATCCCTGGTTTTTAGGCACTGCTAGTGGTGAAATTCCACATTTTCCACTTGTAAAAATCAGCCTTGAGGTAACTCAAACCTATTCCCCACTCATGGAGTCATGGTCAACTATTTCTAACTTGGCTATTCCATTTGTCTTCCAATATTTAATTTATTAAAAAAAATTCTTACACATCAAAATAAAAGAGGATAGTTGGGAAAGTCAAATATTTTCCCAACAATCATCAAATAATTAATTACAACAATCAAAATTCCAAATTCATATTTTCCATAAAAAACAAATAATTTACAAATCCGAATTTTCCAAAAATGAAAGTTTATTTCAAAGTTCACTTAGAATTTAATATTCAAAAATTTTAGGACATTAGATTATCTCAGTCTCTTTCTCTTTTTGACTCTACAACAATACAAACTCTATTACATTGAAAAGATGGCTCTTACCCATATCTCAGGATTCAACTAATCTAAAAACATGAATGATAACAACAATGACTCTAGCAACAAAAAAAACCCCAACCTTTCATTAGCATCCTTAATACAATCATATCGATCTCATATATATATAATTCGATCTAGGTTTTTTAGTTGAGAACCATGTTGGATTAGTGAGAAGGGGGGTGAATCAGTAATAAATAAATTTAATCATTTTTAACCATCAAATGAAAGTGTTATATCAATGTATCATTATCATCCAATAGCTGCAGATTAAATAAACAATGATTAAATGAACAATCATAGACATACAAAACACATCAATGTTTTTACGTGGAAACCCAAAGTGGGAAGAAACAATGGAATGTGTTTTCTTATATGTATTTAATAATTACATTCTTTGGAAGAACCAACTTCCTTTTGTTTTCTAGCTTCAATTGGAAGGAGGATCCAACCCCCTAGTTTTTAAGGATACAACCTGAGGGAAGCTCCAAATCCCCAATTCTCTAGCTACAATCATAAGGAGGCTACAACCCCCTATGTTCTCTTGCTACAATTGGAAGGTGGATACAACCACCTTTCCTTGCCCCATCCAACTACCCTAAAATATAAGTAGAATGATGGAACCACTATCACACTATCACTGTCAGATGTACTGTTGCAAACCTATACCAATCAACCTAAACCAAACAACCTGTAATCAACATGTACCATAAACAAGTGTAACATCCCGCTCTGGCGCACTGAGAACACTTATTATTTGAGGACACTTGCTCGCAAGTGATCTGGACCCTTTTTGATGTTAGACCTATTACATTTGATTATGATATGATGGACAGATGACAAGATGTGTTACTATTTGATGTAGACGGGTGCTATTGACTCAGTTTGATTGAGTGTGCAGGGTTTTTGACCTTGAGGATGCAGAGGCATTGGTAGATCCCCCTTGGACTCCGGATTGAGTCAGGGAGTGTGCTTTTGGGTTGATATGTTTATTATGATGTTGTATTTGATTGATGATTTGATGTTGACGTTTCTGACATGATTATTGGTGATGCAGGCTGACGATAGCTTGTCGACTTGACTCACATATGGAGTAAAGGGGCCACACACGATTGCAGAGAGGTTGAGGGAGAGGGGTGGACAAC
>JZKD02S1860457.1:629257-639954 GCA_000966675.3 Picea glauca | reverse complement strand
TAAAGTTAATCTAAATTAAAGTTAATTAATGATTTTAGGGATTAGATTAAATTTGGGTTAGATTAAATTTTGTTGTAGCAGACGGGTTTTGAACCCACAACTACTCACCATAGTCCAAGCCTTGGAAAACAACCAAGCACGAATGTGCCACACATGAGTTGTTATAAAATAAATTCTTATATATAAATAAATTAATAGTTATAAAATACTATCTCAAAGTATAATCTCCAATTATCCATGTTAACCAAACACTGATTTTCGTGCCCTCAACCACCGAACGAAGCGCCAAGTCCCTCCATTCCATTCCACCAATCAAAGCCAAGAACCAAGCTTCAATGCATCACTTCAGGCTCACTACATCATATGACCAAAAGTCCAAAAAAAATACATAACCACAATGCACAAGCGCTAAGCTCCAATGCCCGAAAGCCACTCTACAATCCTTAAGACTCGCACCTGCAACCCCCGAGAGACACAATTCAATGCATATGTACAATGTGCCAAGGAAATCCCACAAGTCAAGCATTGAAGGATAACCTTAGACTCATTTCATCGAAATTAGGTTGGAAGTCACCTTAATTAGTTGTAAACGCAAAGTATAAGGACTTAGAACAAGATAAGCGGGAGGGGGCTTCATGCGCACTAGGCAGGTAAGTTAGAGAAATTGGCTAGTATGGTGCAAAGCTAGCATAGCTACCAGGAAAGGGAGTCAATAGTTTTCTTAGGTGAAGAAATAAATCTTAGACGCTTTATCCCTAACCTAGCCACCTCCCCTAAAGAGAGTAACATCTGTTTACAGACAAGTAAAAAAAAACTTACGCCTAACCCTATTTTCTAGTTAAGTTCTGCAAATGTGAAACGTCCTTGAAATCACCCTGACAAATTTGGTTGGTGCAGGTTAAATCATACAATATGTTTAGGACTCGAGGGAATCGAGGCATAGGAGCATTGTCACAGGCACCGCCAACACCGCCACCACCATCGTCAGAACTAGCTCTCATACTGTGCTCTTTGGAGGCCATAAATGAGACTTTAAAGGGGCGACAATCAACAGGGATCGAAGTGGACCGCCCACCATATGGAACGAGTAATTCAGAAGCATCGCGGGATTCAGGGGGAGGACCTTTACCCGAAGACATCACTATAGAATTGTAGAAGATCAAACTTCTGGAGTTTACCGGGGGTCATGCCAGTGAATGTGTCGAGGCATGGTTGGAAGGCATGACAAGGTGTTTTGCCTTAAGGGACTATGTGTCCACCTCAAAGGCGAAGATATCAATTTTTCAATTGAGAAAAAGTGACTTGAACTGGGGGGAAACCTAGAAAGGCAATTGCATCTTACCTCAGACACAGTATCTTGGGAACTTTTCGAGGAGATATTTCAAAGGAAATATCTGCTAGCTTACTATGAGGAACAATAGGTATGACCGCTTCATGCTCTAGTACAGGGAAACAGGATTGTAGAAGAATATGAGATCAGGTTTATGGAATTGGTGAAATATGTTTCATATATTGATAATGACCAACGAAAAGCAGAACACTTCGTCTATGGGTTGAACCCTAAGATAGGGGCTATGGTGCGGATGTGGAAACTGTCTTCAGAAGTGGAAGATGTGAAAAATTCACATTATGCAAAGGAATACATGAACTTAACCAGAGGTACAAGACCAACCTTTTTGCATCGTCCTGGATTCGTAGGGAAGGCCCCTAATAAATTTTTCAGGGGAGGGGGCTTAAGGCCACCTCCATATGGTAACAGAGTCGCACCAAGGATAGTAGCCGCAGGGATTTCAATGGCAGCAAGTGCAGCATCTCGTTCATCACCAATGACGCATGCAGGTCCACAACCATCTCACGGATAAACTACTAGGGGTAGGGGTTCTAGGGGAAGGAACTCATTTTAGAGACAGTCACAGAATAGTGCACAGGTTCAATCCCATGTTACCTGTTGGGGGTGTGGAGGATACCATTACCAGCGTGAATGCCCAAAGTAGCCACCATATTTACGCAACGGTTAATAATCGTCAGGCCAAACAACAATCCATGGTGGTCGAGTCATCAGGTATGCTAAATCATATCAATATTAAGATTTTATTTGATTCTGGTGCAACAGATAGTTTCATTTCACCATCTACATTAGAAAAGATTGGGTTGGTATCTTATGAGCATGATGACTTTGAACAAGTCGAGATGGCTTTGGGGGAAAAACAAGCGGTAGGACCTAGCGTTGATAATTATATAGTAGACCTGGGAGTGTGTACTACGAGGTTGAAGGTATATGTCACTGCTCTCAGGGCATACGAGCTAATCATTGGAATGGATTGGTTAGAATCTCATCGAGCTTTGGTAGATTGTTTCGCAAAAAGGGTGCTCTGTGTAGACGACGAAGGAAGGCCAATGGAGATCCAGGGTGTATGGAGAAAGGTTTCATTACACTTTATCTCAACTATGAAGGTTAATAGATGCTTGAAGCAAGGGTGTTGAATATATGTAGTGGAAGTAATGAATGAAAGGAAGGGACCCTCATTAGATCAGTACCCCCTATTGTCATAATTTAAGGATGTTTTTTTGAACAAGTTACCAGGGTTACCTCCTAAGAGGGAGCTTGATTTTACTATTGAGAAAAAACCTGGTGCAGAACCAATTTCTAGGACTCTGTATCAGATGAAAGCGCCGAAACTTTGTGAGTTGCAAATGCAGTTGAAAGAGTTACTAGACTTAGGGCTAATAAGGCCAAGTGTCTCACCTTGGGGTGCACCAATATTTTTTGTAAAGAAGAAGGATGGTTCCTTACGATTGTGTATAGACTACAGGGACTTGAACCATGCTACAATGAAAAATAGGTACCCAATGTTGTGGATAGATGACCTCTTCGATCAGATGAAAGGAGCAACAGTATTCTCAATGATCGATTTGTGATCAGGGTATCACCAGTTAAGGATTAAGGAAGGCAATATCCAAAAAACTGCCTTTCGAACTGAGATTGGGCATTACGAGTTTGTCGTAGTACCTTTTGGATTGAACAATGTGCCAATAGTATTCATCAGCCTCATGAACAACGTATTCCGAAAGTACTTAAACCGTTTTTTACAAGTCTTTCTAGATGACATCCTCATATATTCCAAAAATGAAAGAGAACATGAGGAACACTTACAAGTGGTGTTGTCTTATCTTAGAGAGAACAAATTGTATGGGAAGTTGTCGAGGTGTTCCTTCTTCCAGAAGGAGATCCACTATTTAGGTCATATCATTTTCGGTGAAGGAATCTCTGTGGACCCAGAAAAGGTAAAGGCCATTATGGAGTGGCCAGTGCCAAAAAATGCCCATGAGGTGAGAAGCTTCATGGGGATAGCAAGTTATTATCAGAGATTTGTGGAAGGATTCTCAAAATTAGTGAAACCCATCACCACTTTGTAGCTCAAGGGGGTCAAGTATGAATGGACAAAAGAATGTGATAGTGCATTCATTGAGATTAAGAGGTTACTAACTAGTGCGTAAATTCTACGAGTGTCGGATATGGAAAAGGACTTCACATTCTGCACGAATGCCTCAAAGAAAGGGTTGGGGGCCATGATAATGCAAGATGGAGGAGCGATAGATTATTCATAAAGGAAGTTGAAGAAACACGAAGAGCTATACACGACTGGTGATTTAGAGTTGACAGTTGTAATGCTAGCTCTAAAACTTTGGAGGCACTATCTTGTGGGGAAAAAAATTGATCTCAAAATGGACCATCAAAGTTTCAAACATCTCTTCACTCAAAGGGATCTGAATGCCAGGGAAAGGTGATGGAGTGAGTTTATGAGTGAGTACGATTTTAGTATTTCATACATCAAGGGAAAGGAAAATGTGGTCGCAAATGACTTGAGTAGGAGACCACGTGACTTCTCCTTGGTACCCTTAAAGGTCAATCTGTGGGAACATGTGTTGACACAACTCCAAGGAGATAGTTGGTATTTAGAGGTTACTTCAAACCTTCAGAGTGGGAGGAAATTAGATCCAAAGTATGAAGGATATAGTCTGGAAGTAGATGGACTATTAAGATATCAAGGAAGGATGTACATTGCTGAAGATGGGGATATTCAAAGAATCATACTAAAGGAAGCCCATAGAGCACTTTATTGTGCACATCCAGGTGTGAAGAAGATGTACGCAGACATGAGGAAGCTCTTCTTCTGGGTAGGCATGAAGCGCAATGTAGTCCATTTCGTCGCCAAATTCCTAGAGTGTCAACAAGTGAAAGCTGACCACCATCACCTGACAAGCCTCCTACAACCACACGATGTTCCTATGTCCAAGTGGGAAGTCATCTCTATGGATTTTGTTGTGGGGTTACCGCTCACATCTCATAGACACAATTCCATTCTTGTGATAGTGGATAAGTTAACCAAGAGTGCTCATTTTATTCTGGTTAGAGACACTTACGATGTCATTGATGTGGCACGTGTGTTTGTAAGTGAGGTTATCCATTTGCACAGGATACCTAAGAAGATCATTTCAGATAGGGAATCCAGATTCACTTCTAGGTTTTGGACAAGTTTGCAGTCAGCGTTGGGGACCCAGTTGAACTTAAGCACATCTTATCATCCCGAAACAGATGGGAAAACTAAGAGAGTAAATCAAGTCATGGAAGACACGCTTAGGATGTACGTCATGGATAATGAAACCCATTGGGAGAAGTACCTACCTTTGGTAGAGTTTGCCTACAATAATAGTTTTCATAGCTCCATCAGAATGTCACCGTACGAAGCTCTATATGGAAGGCCATGCAGAATGTTGTTGAGTTGGGATATATTAGAAGACCGAGTAACAATTAAGACAGAATTGATTCAAGAGATGGAGGAACAGTTGATTGAGATTAGGTAGAGACTAAAGGAAGCACATGATAGGCAGAAAAGTTATGCGGATGCACACGGGACTGATCGAAGTTATAAAGTGGGAGACCAAGTTTTCATTCGTATCAGGCCTAACAAGAGTACCATATGATTTGACAAGGGGACAAAGTTGTCACCTCGATTTATAGGACCGTTCAGAATCCAAGAGAAAATTGGACCTGTTGCCTATCGTCTTGTACTGCCACCTCACTTGCATAAAAGTCATAACGTTTTTCATGTATCTGTTTTACGTCATTATGTTGCTGATGAATCACATAAACTAAATTGGAATGAATTGCAGGTATCAGACATGGGAACTCTCACGGTATAACCATTAGACATATTGGACCATAGAGTTTGAAATCTTAGGAACCATCTGGTAGACCAAGTTAAGGTCCAATGGGACAGGTATAGTCTAGGATCTACTACTTGGGAAGACACCGAGACACTATGATGACACTATCCCTCACTTTTTTGACCACCTCGAGAATATGATTCTCGAAGGTGGGGTGTATGTAACACCACCTTTTGACTTAGACAACTAGGATTACCTAAGGCCTACACAATTTTATTTTCTATTCACATGTGAAACTATTAAATGATACACTTGAACTTTTAAGATGCATAAATTTTATGAATGTTTAAATGTTATTGATGATGATGGATATGATGCGATATATTGTGAGAATGTAAATTTTATGAATGTTTAAATGTTATTGATGATGATGGATATGATGCGATCTACTATGTGAATGTAAATTCTATGAATGTCTAATTTTTATTGATGATGATGGATATGATGTGACATATTGTGTGAATGAAAACCCTATGAAGGTTTAAATACTATTACAATGATGTTGGATATGATGCAATCTATTTTGTAATTGATAATTTTATGAATGGGTGTCGTTAATTGAATTATGAGAGATTATGCGATCTATCTCTAACTTGAAAACTATGATGTTAAAGTTGTTGGTACGTGGATATCGAATTAAATTATGATTGTATGCAATTACATGATGACGATGCATAGAAATGTATGAGTTTGTGTTACAGACTAATCTGTAGGTTATGGGCTATGAAATAACCAAGGCATAATGATGATGAAAGTGGATGTCATTACCACTAGCCGAAAAACATTATGGTATGAATATTTTTATGTGAAATTATATTGGTTTGGATGCATTTCTATGATATGTGGACCAGTGCAGGATCTCAGGTGGTGCGACAACCCAAAACCGAATAAACGATGACAAAAATCCCAACAACACGGTGCCACTGTATATTCCATTGTAGGGTGTGGACCCTAGTCCTCTTAGGAGGGGTGGAGGCATTTCCCACCATTTATCCTTCGAAACCTGAAGTCATGGGAGGACGGTGTTATCTCACGCCCCCCTAGATGTGTGATGATGACTGTCAGTTTTCGACTGGGGAATCTTGGTCAAGATAGTGACACTTCCTCTTATGAGTTCTATTTGGGGTTAGGTCAATATAGTTGACGCTCCAAGATAGTCCAGCAGAGGAAGGATAGGAATGGAAGATGGAAGTAAGTTAGGGAGGAAGGATGAGTAGAAATAGTTGAGAGTGTATCGAGATTTGTCTTATGGTGGAATGTATTGTTTTTGCTTATGAAAAGAAAATGCATATATATATATATATATATATGAATATTCATAATTATGTAATTAAATTACAATTGTCTAAATAAGGTTGTTGAGCTAGATAATTGAAATTAAAGGATTTCACAAACATTAGATTGGTTTATTTTATTTTATAAAATGAATAGTCTTGTTGAAGGGATTGGATGCATATGGAAATTACTATAGAGATGATAGTTATTGATATTAGTACATGAACGTGACTTGTATGTACTAGCTACACATGCATTTCTTGAGCATGTACACTAGTATGAATAAGTTTCTTAGCTTACTTACTAATAATGACGGTTATTTTTTATGAATGTGTGAACCATGTTTCCTTTCCCTTCTATCATAAAATACCTTAACTTCGGGATGAAGTTTCCTAAAGGGTGGGTGTATGTAACAACCCTAGTTAAATAGTTGCATAGGGTTTATCAAGAGTAGTTAATTAAATAATTTATTGTCCTAGTGTGTATTAGTTAAATAAAGATTATTTATCAATAATATTATTTATTTATTTATTTATTCATTGTTTAATAATTGATTAATCAACACATTTAAGGTTTGGATAAAGAATCCAAGTCTTAACAACTTTAATTTATTTATTATAAGACTTTACGTATGACACGGGATAAGGTAGTAGATGGAGGGATAAAGTAGTAAATGGAGGGATAGGGTATTAAATGCAGGGATAAGGTGGGTGGAATTAATGGAAGGTAGGAGGCGGTGAATGAGGGGGATATGACTGGGCAGAGGCTTATAGGAGATGATTATGAAATTTTGGATTTGGAAGCATTTGGGGGAAGGAGGACTATATTTCCTGTTTGATATTTTTCAAGTTTGGAGTTTGGGGTGGATTGTTACAAGGGGCACCAGGTCGCTCGGAGTTTTGTGCTCAAGGGCCAGGAATCCTCATGGAATCCTGGAGCTAGGGAGTCGGATAGGCTTTGTTCCTAGCTGACAGGGAGGAAAATTTGGTTTTGGGCACAGTTTCAGCTTGGGCACATTTTGAGCTTGGACAAACAGAGTTGGGAAATAAATCACTTAACAGGTATTTTGTTTATGTATTCTCAGGAATATGTGGTGTTATGTGATAGTTATGTAATTTATTAGCATGTTGTTTATAAATTTAAATTTATGCTGCTTATATGGTGAATAATTAAATTGCTTATTACTTATACGTTGAAATAATCTTAATTGTTTAAATTTACAAAATTTTTTAGGCTTGTTAAATTAGGGCCTTACATCTTGCATTACATCTCGTTGGACGTTGTCATATATAGTAAGCTACCAACCATTGACATCTATTGCCTCTAGTTTGTAGACTTTGAATCATCATATTTTCTAAACTTGCAACTGGTTTGCATAGGAGTGGTAACTAGTTTGCAATCTTCTATTCCAAACCACTTTATCATTTCTATGATATACATAGTTTTAGAAATAAAAATTTCTTGGTTTCTTTCACGTATCTAAAGACGCGAAAAGAAGTATAATTATCTAAGTAATGACATTTCAAATTCATTATGCATATCCTTTGCAAATTTATTGATGCAGAGGTTGTTGTCTGCACTTCCTTTTCTTAACCCTGCCTATTCTAGGTATTTATCCAGTTTAGAGTATGATGCTCTAGGAACCAGTTGTTCAATGTTGACTTATTCTTCAAGTTCTCCATTCAGAAAAGTCGATTTCATGTCCATGCATGTCCATACTGTTCAATACTATGATACACAATTGTCCATAATTTTGACTCATATGTCATTGTACTATCATGAAGTACTACTACAACTGATTAATCTATCATATTGTAACTTTGCTATTTGAATGCACTGAATCTGTGTACTCAAATTCTGCAACCTGCTCGAAGGATAGTTCTCTATTCTATCTCAGATACCACATAGACTCCCCTTGTCTATTATTCATATTTAAGCATAGAGGGGCTTCCGCAGTGCAATATATTAGGTTCATCTACTATATGTTTCACTAGGCTTTCTTGGGTAACCATTTTGTGTATGACTTTGAAAGTTGTTGATGTTCTTGCTATCATATTTTCAATTTAGAGATTTATGTCCAAAATTGTTGCATGCATAACATAAACCCAAGGATATTGTTTGATACCTAGGAGTTAAAAATCTTTTGAAAGGATTTACTCTTATGAATCCTTCTTCTTCCTGAGGCCTATTTGTTTCTATCGGTCTTTAATTCTGAAATATGAATCTTCTCGATGGAGGAGTATCCCTATAATCTTCCTTGTAGGTCTTTCTATCACCTTTGATTATTTATGCATAAATTTTTCGATATGTTTCTTGTTTTGTTGCTTTGGATCTTGATCAGGGGATCAAATTTTGCTCAAAATTTCAAAGTCCTCGGAATGCGACGAAACCAGTACCATTGCGTCTGTCTCGTCTTCCTGATTCCAGAGGTATATTTACTTTGTCAAACGGGCTCTGTATGGAGAAGATATCGCGTTCTGTTCATCAAGTCAAACAAGCAAAAATTTTGGTGCTGACTGTATAGTCCATACAGTCCATACAGTCTAACGTGGAAGGACCGTACAGACCGTACGGATGACGTGGAAATAGATAGTTGGTTGATAGTTGTCGAATCAGGAAGTGACACGTGTCCTTTGGTGGCAAATGGTATGAGGACACGTGGCCCAATCCATGGGCACCACGTGTCACTCATTGTTTGGGTAGTGGTTATTATTGTTGTTTGTAAAATGTATGGAGTCCATGGGGTTCGACCCCCGGACCTCCCCACCGCACAAACACTTATACAAACTTCGATAACCAATCGGGCTACCGCTCATACCTTGATATATATATGTTTTGGGTTATATTTAAATCCGCTTGTTGGTATAATTGGGACCGCGACCGGGTCGGGCCTAGCCCAGCCCTTGGTCGCGCACTTTTCATATATATGTGACCATGGGTATATACATTGGTGCATGCGTGTTTTGTAATATGGTTTCAATGGTTGTAATATGGTTCCAACGGTTGTAATATGGTTCCAACGGTTATATGGACGGAGCCTCATTTATTTTAGCGCGCGGTTCTATGACCCATACACCCAGGTGCTCAGGCGGTTAGGGGCTAGCGTAGCCTTAACCGTCCTACAGTTTGCATCATTGGCACGATTACGCCCGGTGCTGGGTTTTCACACTTTAAATTGCGTGTGAGCCAGGTTCAAAACAAATGGTGCATTTTGTAGATGCAGAGACAACAAGCTTGAAGAGGGATACTTCCAGGAGGCCTAACTTCTTCGTTTTTCAATCGATTGAGGTGCCGAAAGAGCCTAGACAGGGGTTTTGGGATGCTCTGAAGCCATTGGAGTAGTTAGTTTGTCAGTTTGAGCATTGTAAGACATGTTTTTGAACAATTTGAGAAATTAATAATAATGATCCATTGGAAGCTCGACCAGGAGATGTAGCCCAAGAGAGGGGTGAACTCCTTTATCAAATTGTTGTGTTTATGTGCTTATGTTCAATGGTTATGCTGCTGTTTATATGAAAATTTTCATAATTACTCCTTTAATTTATGTGTTTCAAACTGATCCATTTTTTTTAAACACATAACATTTACTTGCAATAATTCTCAAGTTTTTCAAGTCTTCTTCATTTTTAGATCAAGTTGGTATCAGAGAACTAGTTTTTGAAGACTTGATTGTTTGCAAGTTTTGTTTTCTGATGCTCACAAGGTTGAAACTCACAAGAGGAGAAGGTCAACTTGTGGAGCCAAGTTCTCATCCGACAAGGAGGAAGCATATTCATTCACCACAAGTTTCAGAGAGAAATTCACCAAGCATGGCTCATGCAGAAAGTCATGAATGTGTTCCTACCGAAGATGAAAATATTAGAAAGGATGTCATGGAGATGAGAGAGATGATGAAGATCTTGATGGAAAGGAACATATTGTCGCAGGGTGAAGGGTCCAACCCTTCAATGCATAAGGGAGGCGGTGGTGACAAAACTCCAGATGGAAATGGAGGGAATGGTGCTTCTCCACCACCCTCTCCTCCATCATTATCTTCTTCTTCTTCTTCTACCAGTTGGAGACCTCTTCCGAATTCTCAAAAGGGGCATGGTAAAACTCCTTCGCAAATTCCTTCATTAAAGCTTGATATAAAATTTGAATTGCCAATATACAATGGAGAAGTTAATGCTGAAAAGTTAGATAATTGGATACGT
>JZKD02S1860457.1:594247-627220 GCA_000966675.3 Picea glauca | reverse complement strand
GATGTTTGTTGTGTGCTACAAGTAAACCTAGCAATCGAAAGTTGGGTTTGTACACTCCACTTCCAGTTCCTTCTCGACCTTGGGAAAGTATTTCCATGGATTTTGTTGGTGGTTTCCCTATGTCGAGACGAGGTCATGATTATCTTTATGTTGTGGTTGATCGATTTAGCAAGATGTGTAGTTTGATGCCTTGTACTAAGCAGGTAACGGCAGAACAAATGGCACAGTTGTTCTTTCAAAATGTTTGGGTACATTTTGGATTGCCTAAGTCCATTATTTCTGATCGGGATTCTCGATTTGTTGGAAGTTTTTGGTCAAGTTTATGGGCACTCATGGACACTAAACTTAAAAAGAGCACAAATTTTCATCCGCAGACAGATGGTCAGACAGAGGTAGTAAATCGTATAGTGGTGCATCTTCTTCGTTCTTATTTCAACAAGCATCCTAAACTTTGGGATGAACATTTACACTACATTCAACATGCGTACAATTGAGCTAAGCACTCTTCGACTCAAACGTCACCATTTGAAGCATGTTTTGGATATTTGCCCAAGTCACCTTTAGATTTTATCTTTGGGAAATATATTGCTATCGATGGTCAATATGACATTGATAGGGCAGAGAAGTTCATTGAACAAATTCAGTCAATACATCATGTGGTGCAAGAGCAGTTGGAAAAGAGTCAGGCCAAGTACAAAACGAGACATGACAAGCATCGTGTTGATCACAGTTTCCAAGTTGTAGATGAAGTTTGGATTTACATCAGCAAGGAGAGGCTTAAAGAAGAAGGTAAAAATTTGAAACCAATTCGATATGGTCCTTTCAAGATTGTCGACAAGATTGGTAACAATGCTTTTCATTTAGATTTACCTCCCTATATACAGTTGTATGCAGTTGTTAATGTTAAGAATTTGAAGTTGTATGAGCCTCCATTGATTGATGATCAAGGAGAGCATGTTCAAATTCTTTCCATAGATGATTTTTCTCTAGAATATCTAACAAAAATACAGGAAGACACCATCCTTGACAGGAGGATGCGAACTTCAAAACGAGGAAATGTGGAGTATTTGCGAGTTGGTCTTAAAGGCATGAATCCAAGCAACGCCAAGTGGATTGAGGTTGGAAGGGTGAGGGAATTTACCCTCATCTTCACATAGACTGAAAATAGTCTTTTGTAGGTCCAAAAGCTTCCCAATGGGGAGGTGTGATCAGGGGATCAAATTTTGCTCAAAATTTCAAAGTGCTCAGAATGTGACGAAACCAGTAGCATTGCATCTGTCTCGTCTTCTTGATTCCGACGGTATATTTACTTTGTGAAACAGGCTCCGTATGGAGAAGATATCGCGTTATGTTCGTCAAGTCAAACAGGAATTTTTTTTGGTGCTAACTGTAGAGTCCGTACAATCCGTACAGTCTGACGTGGCAGGATCGTACAGACCGTACGGATGACATGGAAACATCTAGTTGGTTGAAAGTTGTCGAATCAATAAGTGACATGTGTCCTTTGGTGGCAAATGGTATGAGGACACGTGGCCCAATCTGTGGGTGCCACGTGTCACTCGTTGTTTGAGTAGTGGTTATTATTGTTGTTTGTAAAATGTATGGAGTCTATGGGGTTCAACCCCCAAACCTCCCCACCGCACAAACACTTATACAAAATCCGATAACCAATTGGGCTACCGCTCATACCTTGATATATATATGTTTTGGGTTATATTTAAATCTGCTTGTTGGTAAAGTTGGGGCCGCGACCGGGCCGGGCCTAGCCCAGCCCTTGGTCGCGCGCTTTTCATATATATGTGACCACGGGTATATACATTTGCGCGCGCGCACATTTGGTAATATGGTTTCAACGGTTGTAATATGGTTCCAACGGTTATATGGACGGAGCCCCATTTATTTTAGCTTGCGGTTCTATGACCCATACGCCCAGGTACCTAGGCGGTTAGGGGCTATCGTGCCCTTAACCGTCCTATGGTTTGCACCGTTGGCACGGTTGCGCCTGGTGCTGGGTTTTCACGCTTTAAATTGCGTGTGAGTCAGGTTCAAAACAAAGGGTGCATTTTGTAGATGCAAAGACAACAAGCTTGAAGAGGGAGACTTCCACGAGGCCTAACTTCTTTGTTTTTCGACCGATTGAGGTGTCGAAAGAGCCTAGACAGGGGTTTTGAGACGTTCTAAATCCATTGGAGCAGTCGATTTGTCAGTTTGAACATTGTAAGACATGTTTTTGAGCACTTTGAGCAATTAATAATAATGATCCATTGGAAGCTGGACCAGGAGATGTAGCCCAAGAGAGGGGTGAACTCCTTTATCAAATTGTTGTGTTTATGTGCTTATGTTCAATGATTATGTTGTTTTCTATATGAAAATTTTCATAAGTACTCCTTTAATTTATGTGTTGCAAACTGATCCATTTTCTTTAAACACATAACATTTACTTGCAATAATTCTCAAGTTTTTCAAGTCTTCTTCATTTTTAGATCAAATCTTGATCCATTTTTTTGTCTAATTGTATCAAAGTCTGAACTTTTCATGATTAGGAATTTGACTACTGATAATTTCATCCAAAAGTTTTGAGTTGTTCTGCATATTTTTTTTGGAAGATCCTTTCTCAATGTGACCATCTATGATTCCAAATTTACAATGATCATTTCTATTTACTCTAATTGTTCTTTTAGTGCTTATTCAATTCTTTTATATTCTTCTATTTGAAACTTCAATTCCTTGATGGTATTATCTAGTTCTTGAGTGTCTCCCTTCTTGTCCATTTTCTGGTTGTAGCTTCTTGTTTTTCCTCTTTTTTCTTCTTATAACTTCTATGACAGTCAACAATTCTTCTTGGTAATTAACTTATGGCTCTTCATATTCTTTTGTGATGTGTTCTTTATCAGTATTTTATTTCATTGAATAAAACTCTTTCTGTCTTGTTGTCATTGACTTCAGCTTCATTGAATGAGGAGATGTATTCTTTGATGCATAATATTTTCTTGAAAATTTTCTTTGTGCTTCCTTTGCCTTTATATGTTTGTTTTCTATTTAAGTAATCTCCATTATTCCCTTTATTTTTCTTATGAGGACATTTTTAGGAAAATGACCAATACCATCACAATTAAAACAAATCAATGGAAGATTACCTTTATATTTTCTATTGGTTCCCTTCTTCAATCTCTTGACAAAATTGGTCATTTCTTCATCATCTTCTGAGATGTCACTGTTGTTGCTATGTTCTTTTTCTTTTTTATTTCCCTTTTTCTTTGACCTTTTGAATGTTTTGAAAGTTTCTTTGTTTATATCTTTCAGTTCTCATTTGATATGTTGTGAATATTCCATGTAGTTCGTCCATGCGTATTCAGTCTAGATCCGCTCTTTCTTCTCGAGTTTATATCTTAGGATCAAATGTCATAAGATGATATCTTAGTACCTTTTGAACAACTACAGATTCTTTAATTTCTTCTCTGAGTCCTATGATTGCATTTACTATTTCATCGAATCATAAGAAGTAAGATTCAATATCATCATCTCCCTTCATATTAGTTGTTCAAACTGACCTCTCTAAGTTTGAATCTTTGTTTCTTTGAATTTTGAATATCTTTCATAAATATTTTGAAGTTTGTCCCAAATATCTTTAGCGGATTTACAATACATAACTTTGGTGTAGACCGATTCACCAATACCATTCAGAAGTGCATTTGTGGCCTTGGAATTATTTTGACCAAGTTTTATTTCGCTTTCACTTGTTGGCAGAACTGTTGATTCTTTGTATCCATCTACTATAGATTGCCAAATTTCAAATCCTTGTGCTTGTATATATATTTTCATCCTTCTTCTCCAGAATGCATACTTTGGTCCATCAAATTGTTCTATTCCATTTTTATACATGTTGCTTCTCTCCATCATATACCTTTCAATGGTTAAACTGATTCTTGAAGGAACCTTCTCTGAAACCAATTGTTGGATTACTGAGAGGGGGGGTGAATCATTAATAGAGAAATTTAATCTTTTTTAACCATAAAATGCAAGTGTTATATCAATGTAGCATTACCATCTAATAGTTCCAGAGTAAATAAATGATGAACAAATGAGAAATCATACACATACATATTAGACTACTGTTTTTATGTGGAAACCCAATGTGGGAGAAAACCACCTAATTTTTTTTCTTATATGTCTTTAAGAATTACATTCATTGGAAGCAACAACTTCCTTTTTTTTCCAGTTGCAACTGGAAGGAGGCTCCAAACCTCTAGTTTATCAGACTACAACCTTAGGGAAGCTCCAATTCTCCAATTCTCTAGCTACAACTAGAAGGAGAATACAACCCCCTATGTTATCTAGTTACAACCTGAAGGTCGATACAACCACCCGTCTCTGCCTCGTCCAACAACCGTGAAATATAAGTAGAATGATGGAACCGTTTTCACACTATCACTGTCAGATATACTTCTATAAACTTGTACCAAACAATGTGTAATCAACCTATACGATAAATACGTGCATCAACCATGCACCAACCTATACCTCAACCTATAACATCAATGAGTGCATAAAACATGCACCAAATATGTACCAATCATGCATCAAATACACATAAACTATGACTCACCAATATGTACCAACATCATCAACTATACACCTCATGTATGTGCCAACTCATCAACTACTTGTGTCAACCATGTACCCAACATGTACCTCAACCAAAATCCGTCATCAATTTCATCATCGAAATATGATGTGTAACTCTATAATATACTTGGTGTATATGATCACATATCTGAAAACATTCCTTAACTTTAACAACAAGAGACTAGCATTTTCATCAAACTTTACTTTAGTCTCACATGACTAATTTTGGATTAGTCAACAACCCTAACTTCATATAATAATAACTATGTACCTCTAATGAATATAGATATAAAAATGACACAAAATGTTCTTCAATGTCTTTTTATGTAATTCCTCTAGATTTCACTACTTGGAACCTCTCAGAAAATGAGTTATAGCAAAAATGGCATACCTTGTTGAGTTCTGGCTTATTCTAGAGAGTGAAATTGTAGAGTGTGCCCCACACAGAATATTTGTTGTGTGGGTATGAAAATGATACAAAAAATACTACAGACTGTACTATAAAAAGTACATTTGTTATTACTGAATTTGGATATATTACAGAGAAGTTATGGCGTTTTTATGTGAAACACATTTTTTAGACTAGTTTGAGGACTAGCCACAAACCCTATTTTCCATGGAGTGTAACTCAAATAATAAAATGATCGAGAAGATGAAATTTTTATCAGAACAACTTGGATATGTTTCCTCAACGACCTCTCAATTTCATGGTATGAATCATTCCATAAAAAAAATTATTGCGAAAAATGGTGAGATGAGTTATAAATAACATACCTTAGAAAGCATCATCAAAAGAAAGTATCCTCCTTCGAATTTTGGCCTTCTTTAGTTCACCTTCCCTCTGAAAAATTAGCTTAGATATCCTTTGGTTATCTCATTCACTTGTGGATATTCAATATGCTCAAGTATGATTAAAATGAGAGAGCCTTGCCTCTTATTTATACTTTCATGTAGCTTCCTCAAGGGGTTACCTTTTAACCATTGTAACACACTTTCCTTATTTTAGGGCTAACCCACTTCTAACTACTTATCCACCTAGTAATTTCTTCATTAATTTTATTATTTAAATAAATTATTTTGTATCGAGTTTGACTTATAGTACACTCACCACTTCACTTTATTATTTAAATAATTTCTTCTTTGCAACAAATTTGACTACTTTGACCTTTTGGGGCTTCTAGATGATGCATGAGGGTTCTCCAACTTCACATGGACATAAGTCTTTAACCCTGAGGAGTTATGTGACGTTCCGCATACCATCGGAAATGACATGATATGTAATATCCATCCATAATAGTCTTACCTTCAAATATATTAAAACTCATACCATTATACATCAAACAAACTTGGGTCCATTACCCAAACCTTTGTGGTACCAGAATTTTTTTAAGGGTTGACATCAATGAAAACAAGACCAATTAATCAACAAACCCAAGAGTTCTCTATTCTTCTTTAGCTTGTTGCAACTTCTTTCTTAAAAATTAATGTTGTGTTGTCCTTCCATCTGCTTCTTGTTTCTTCCTTTACTCTGTTGTCCAACTCCTCAACAACTTGCACAACTTATGTTCATCAAAACGAAGCTGCAACATAAGTTGTGCATCTTCAATTCATCAAAACGAAGGGCCCAACAAGAAACTACATCTTTTTTTCTCTTGATTCATCAAAAATAACGTTTATTGTGACATTTTGTTACCTAAGACTCTTTTGTAACAACTAAATCTCTTTTTCCACTACTTCGCTAAACCTGTTTTTCCTTATTTGAAGATTGTTCTCTGACCTTTATGAGTTTTTATCTACCATTTATGTGAGATGTTTTCCTTGAATAAATTTACAGTTCACGTAATTATTAATAGGGAAAAACTAAAAATAAAAGAGTTTAAATATCAAACCCACCACTTCTTGGTTTAGCTCTTTTCAATAGTTCTTGTCCTTTCTTTATAAAATATTTCATACCATTTATTACAACAATAGATAATAGACCTACTTTTTTATATTATGGGATTACATAAAGTTAAAATTCCATATTATGTGGCCCATAGGTAGCTAGTACAACCTTGTCTAATTTCAAAGTTTTTTGGTAGAGCATCCTTATTAAAGAGTAGGAAGAGAATGCATGAAGTTTCTACCCATGGAAACACTACCATAATTCTATATGAAGAATATGACCTTAAGGACTAGAAGTGATTTAGGTTATACTCTAGTGGATTCATGCACCACACGATAAAAGGGATCGACCATACATATGACTTCAAATTGACTAAACTTATTAATTATCATTTACATAGGGACAACCTATAGTAAGATAATATTTGTACACTCAAACTAGTACCATATTGTGCCTTTAAGGGGCGTTTACGAGTAGCTCCCCCATCCACCTAATACATATATATACATATATCATAATTTCCAAGAGTGGAGGTCATAGGAATAGAGCATCTCATAGAAAATGGGTGCAAGAGGTCAGGTCTTATAGGTGTCATCGTACCCTTGTAGATGGATTTCTAAGGACTGTGCCCCCCCATATCAAATTATATTTGTTATGAAAATTGTAAAAAGAAAGTAATGGGACAAGATATTTCATAGTAAAATAGGTTTAAGAGGTTACCTTGTCGAGGCTATAGCCGCCCGCTAGTAGTGGTTTCATACCTATGACACCTATATTGACTAAACCTTATGCTTTTTGTCCTTATGAATGGTAGTTATTGTGAAGTTTTGTCAAGAAAAAGCATGAGTGGTTAGGAGCGAGGGATACATGAACTCCATCTAGCTTCCACTTGAGAATAACCCTAAGCTGACCATACGACCCTATCATCCAATTCATATTATATCTAAGATGTACTATATTAGGAGTGGGACAAGGATTTTAGAAGCGTAATATACTCAATTGTGAAATTGATCTTTATTACTTGAATTCTTGTAAATCCTTTAATATTTAAAAATGTTGATCGGTTTCCTATGGTGTTTTCATTTGTTTTCCTTCCTCATGGAGAAGAAGAAAATCCCTACTCTAGTTTATACACGGCTCTTGAACATAAGTGCAATGCAACTAACCTTTTGATGAATTTTGTTTAAGCAAGGATATAACAATCTCTGCTATAGAATGAAAAAGTTGATTAAACATATTTTTTTTTGTGGGTTATGTTTGAATTATCTCAATCAGCCATAGAGGGGAATATTCGTAATCAAATATGAATTGTGAAAATGTGGCATTGGATGTACTTCATGTTATGATAAATTTATATTTTTTATTATAAGGTATTAAATGATTTTCTCTCTTTGTGATTAGGTTTAGTATTCATAAACTCTATTCCCCCAATTCATTAACAACTCTCAAATTTTTGTTCTTAGAAACTCTTGGATTGGTATCAATAAAATATGGTAGCAGTTTGTTTTCTTGTAGCCTCATGCCACTCAATATTAAGTAGTTTGCATGAGGACATGCAAACTATTGGGTTTGGAGAGATCTTCATATCTTTTTCATATATTCAAAGTATCTATTCAGCATTTGCAACATCTTCATCCAGTTTTTTTCTTTAGTAGGATCCAGTAAATCAAATTTTGTAGTCCAAATCATGGTTCCACATATTTTTCATCTTATTTTGCATAGTTTCAACTTCACTGTGGAACAAAATTCAAAGAAAAGTTAACTTGAGGTAAAACATGTATAAATCTCTTTAATTTACTAAGAATTAGGAAAACATGATGGATAATCACTATTACCCATTCCATAGTCCACTGCACACTATTACCACTTAGAAAATACCATTATAACTATAGAGTAAACCTTTCATTTCCTCTCATAGGACCAAGCAATGAAAAGGAAATATGTGGTATACAAATACAAACACAAAGACAAATCTATAGTTTCTTCTCCATTTACACCATGAAACATTCCTAAGTCATTCAAATGATTCTGAATAAGAGGATGAAGTCATTGTTCTCTATCCAAGAAAAGAACCACAAGTCAATCTTGGTCTTAAAAGGAATGCAATATACGTAGTATAAATGTGTCGAAGTTCATACTTCCACCATCCCCATCATTTCACAAACCATTCTCCACACTCATACCATTCACCATGAATATATGATAACCCACCCTTTACTCATATTCTATTATATGATAACCCACCCTTTACTCATATTCTATTTTCATGATACTTTTGTTTCTCTCAATATGTGATACTATAATCAGTTTCGAGAAAATCTCTCCACAAGAACCAAACACCTACACAAAGAAACAATGTGACATAAATCCATAAGAAGACTATCATAAGTTCTTCACCTTGTTTGCATGAGCACATACACATTCTTGGCTTTGTGGGTGATGTTGGGCTTCACTTTTTCCATATTTCCTACTATATAACTACATTCATCAATACACGTTTTTCCCTTATTTCCTTGATAATAGACGTCTCATTACACCATAAGTGTGGTCAATACATAGCTTTCTAGGTTTTTAGTGATTAAAATATGATTATATCACAGTTTAATGATGATGGTTTATACACTGTAATTTTTGTACTAGCATGCATTCTTGTACCATTATTGCAATTCAACCAGTCATTGTTTGGGCTATTCATGTGAATAGTCAATTTCTACCTCGATTTTAGTGAAAATATATAAGAATATGAAGAATCTGGAACATGGGTTTTGTTCCAAGTATGTCCAATTGAGTCTCACTCAAGGTGTTTTCCAAACTTCTAAGTGGTTTGAGATTTATGTTCAATTCTTCAACACCAGTATGCCTAAATTACAAGTTGCGCCTAGTCAACCATGAACTTCTCTTCTACACAGGTCATTTTCGTTGTGCACAAGATTGAAAGAAACTATTTGTATGCAATTGGCACGAGAATGTTCAGTTGGCCATCAAATTGAATATATGGATAGACCATTCCTCCAAGCTTCATGAATAGCATATGGAATGAAACCGAGTTTGCTAGATCTGTTAATATGGATCATGTGAAAGGAGAAATAGATGATTTGCTTATCTGAATGCTCTAAAACGCATGAAAGGTTATGATCTCTTTGATGTGAGGTTTTCTTATATATATGTAAATTTCTAATGAGAAGCGGGTGATCCATTGATATGGAGTTGTAAGTATCCACAATTGTTGTTATCATTTCAAAACCATTACATATACTGAAGCGTTTGATGTAAGCTTAGAATTTTGTTTTAATACAAACCATCATTTCGAATTCATCGTATTATTCTAATCCCTTCGCTTCAGCTCGCTACCATCTGGGATGCGTAGTTGCTCTGTATTTCTATCAGTTAGTTTAATTTCCGTCCTTCTATTAACTTCTATCAGTTAATTTGATGTTTGTGATTTAATTAGATTTTGTAAAGCTACAATACTCATTGCACATATTTGTTTACATTTCATGATTTGGGTACTTCTTTGTAAATCTATGGGATGAGTCCTCTCACTAAGACAATAGAGACATTTGTTATTTTCTGGCACTTTGATTCTCGCATTCTCCAGAAATTTCTTTCTCAAGTCGCTGTTTTCCATCCTCTTTGGATCTGTCACATCAGCTCACAAATTTTCTCTCTACAATGCTTTTCTTCATGCCTCCACATCCTATTCAGGTCACCCTAATCTCATACACCTTCCTTTTCCTCACATTTACAACTACTCGCTCTCTTTGTTTTACATTGCATATTATCTAGGTTATTTATGCTCCCGTTACTTATGAATTGTTCATACATGTAAAGTCATTGATCTGTTGTTATGTGACCGTGTTTTTTATTCTGGATCGTATAAATCAATTATGTATATATTTTTGTTGCATAAGTTTCACGTACTTAAATCATTAGTTGTTTTGTGTTAACTCTTTGTTCATTGCATATTATATAGTTATTGGTTCATTTTATAGTTTATTTCAATTCTATAAATTTTATTGTTATAATAATGTTTTGACTTAATTATTGTATTGTATATATAAGTCTAGCATAAGTAATATATATTGTTTATTTATTTATTGTTGTTATACAATGTGTTGTAATCATACACATTGTTATCCATTATGTTGTTGTATCGTTTATTGTATTGTTTTGTTTTTGTTACATGTTGTTTTTAGTGGGGACAAGTTTTTGAAGCTTTGGATATAAGGTTAATTAGGAGTTTCGTGGATTTTCTCTTAAAACTAGTAAATTCCCCTTTAGTTAAGCAACACACATACATGAGGGTTTGAGTAACCTCATCCAACTAAGTAATTTGAATATCAGTTTTGGAAAATTCTGCATTTACTTTCAGATTGTGTTACTTTTTTTAATCTAGTTTGTTTTAATTTGGTTTTCCTACAATTCCATTTATTTCCCGTACTTGATCTCATTTATTTTACTTTGGATTCTTAATCTTTGATTTCAATCCTAGATTTTCTTTCATTTATGTCGATAATTTAATGTCTCAAAATTAATAGTGCATATATTTTACCCAACAGGTAAATAAACCACCAATTCTAAACCCATCATTGATTGTAATACAATACTGAGGTAAAGGAAGGTTTCCTTCTAGTAAAAAATAAAATAAGAAACATAACATATACTCTCAGATGTATGAATTGATAATGGACGGTCAATATTCACTATGAAATTAAAATATTTACAAGGATTTTTTACCAAAAACTTCTCAATGAAATCGCTTCCCCCCTACCAAGGGGGGCTCTAATATTATTTTCCACCCCCTTTAGAACCCCTAGTGAAAATAGTGGTGGGAGGGGAGGGGAGGGAATCCTCCTAACCTGGAATTGGTATCCAAAGTGGTTAAAAAAAAACCTAAAAATTATGAATATAATTAAGATCCACAACCAACAATCTCCCACTTAGATATTGATCAAAGTAATTCCGTCATTTCTACCCCTATTGGAATACGTTCCAACGTTTGAACTCGAAAGTTTCTTATCTTTACCATCATGCTTGATGTCCAATTTAAACTGAGCAGTCAATTAGTTTCTTCTTAGTTATTGCCTTTGTTAACATGTTTGTAGGATTGTGGCTAGTCTGTATCCAGCTTAAACTATATGTTTAGTCTTATAATGGAAGGCTAAGTTCTTTGCAATATAAATAAAAATATGTTCATCCCTAGAAAACCTTCTATTCTTCTTCTTCTTTCCTAATTCCTCTATAAGCCAGTATAAACAAATCATGTCTTTACTAGCCTATGTAGGAGTGATGCTTCCTTTTTTAAAATGAAACAAAATTTTGCAATATAGAAATATAAATTATTTTCATTCCACGTATAGTAAAAACACACTTTGTGGTGATCCTCTTTCGATATGTATCACCTACCATGTAGGAATGGACATATCCCTATAGAAAAATGTTTGAACCTCCAGGACAGATTGTATGATTAGCATTACCTATCAAATAAATGCCAATCCACTTAAATTCCTTCCAATGCTCTTTAGATTAATTTTCCATATACATACTCACAACTCCAACTACATGTGAAATATCTGACCTTGTTTACACCATCCCATGCATTATGCTACCAATTGTCAAGAAGTATGAAAACTTGTACATATATTCTATCTTCTCATGTGCCTTGGGACACATCTTTTTAGTCAATTTGAAATGACTAGCCAAAGGAGCCAAAGGTGTACTTACTGGTTTTGCATCCTTCATTCTAATTCATTCCAAGAAATTATCTATGTACTCAACATGATACAATATTATATTTTTTCCCTATCTCTTGTTATTCTCATACCAAGGGTTTGCTTTGCAACACTCGAATCCTTTTTGAGAAATGAATTAGCTAGTTTTCTTTTGAGCACATATGTATATTGTGTTTTATACAACACATTAAGCATGTCATCTACATACAATAAAAATATAATATATATACCATTATCTAGTCTCTTAACATAAATATGACATCTACTAGGACATTGTTGTGTCATAAACCTATCAAATTACAAATACCACTTCCTTGGAGATTTCTTTAATCCATACAAGCTCTTATTCAACATGCATACTAATTAATCCTTCACATTGAGCTCATACCCATGTGGATGTTGCATATATATATCTCCCTCCAACACACATGGAGAAAATCTATCTTTATATATAATTGTTCAAGATGCAAACATTCTACTTCTACTAGACTTAAGATGGTTCTAATTGAAGTTATTTGAACAAGAGGATAAAATATTTCATCAAAATATATACCTTTGTTATGTGAGAACACCTTTACAAAATGTTTGGCCTTGTACCTCTTTTTTCCTTTTTCTTGTTCCTTCAACATGTATACGCATTTATACTGGAATTGACTTTTACCTTAAGGAAATTGAATGAAGTATGAAGTCTGGTTATGTACCAAGGTGCCAATATCCTCTTTCAATCCTTTCTCCCATTTATTTTTATTTTTTACCTACATTAATTCCTCATATCATTTTGGTTCACCATAATCAATCAACAATAAATAATATGGTGAAGGAGAGTATCATTATGGGGCTCTACTTAACCTAGTAGATCATCTAATAGTATTGCTGATGGCCAAAATCTACCATGTTCAACATTATAAAAAGATCACTGGATCAGGGTCTCAATTAGGCCCTTATCCATTTTGTATTGTAATTATGACTGGTTCTATGGGTCTCTAGTTACCTTTGTCCTAAGACTAGACTAATCTAATGTTAATCTAATCAAAATTGTTCTATATATACAATTATATATACACAAAATTATATCCTCTAATGTATATTGTAACCTGCTTTTATGAATAGACCAAAGGAAATGGATTAGTCTCTTACAGCATACTTGAAATAAAGTAACCCTAAGGCTGACATAAAAACTCTATTTCGCTCCTGCAAAATGAGACTTTATGGATTTAACTTTAATCTATGATGCAAGTGACAAATCAAAATGTAATCTATCCTATCTTGAATAGGAAAAGATACATATCCCATCTAAACCAAGAGCACAATATTGAAAAGGGGAAATGAATGGTATTGAATTTAAGCTTATGGTTGATATGAAAATCATAGAATTAGTTCATATGATTTGAGAATTATTCATGCAGATATGCAATGGAAAATTCTCAACAAATAATTATTAAGATAACCATAACATTTACTCGAACTCAATTATGAATTGAATTTAAGATCTACTATTATATTAAAGAAACAATTCTTCTAATATAACAATAGTTAAAACCAAAACAAAATTGTAATTAAATGATAAATAGTTACCATTAACTGCAATTATGTTTCCTCGAATCCTTCATTAAATTATAATTTAAATCTTTTCTTCTATATAAAGATATATTTATGAAAATAAAGATTTAAATAAAAATTAAATTCACAAAAAAAAATAACAACAAACTTACAAAGCATGCAATAGTGCAAATCAATGGAAACTTGTTATTAGGTTTAAATCACTATGTCTTTGTACAGGTCCTTGAAACCACAAATTTCATATCTGGAATATCCTAGAAGAATCATCTTAGACCTTTTATAATTTATCAACTCGAGTCTAATCCAACTATTAGCTGCATAATTATAAATCGACTACAGAACTCAAAACAGCCAAAAGATGAAATTCTGGAAACAACCCCTTAAGTAAACATATCTTCACAAATGTATATTTGTTTTAAAAAATTCACAATTGAAAAGTAAACTATCCCATTATGCAGATGGGTTTTGAACTGTTTTGATAAATTCCTCTCAGTTTATTTAGAAATCGATTTGCAAAATTACTTCATGTAAGATCGTAACAACAAATATGGGAAATTATGCCTCCTTCCTTATTATCCCAAAGTATTGATTTTATGAGGAACCGACTCATGAAAAAGGTAAACCAACCCATTTTAAAAGTGAGTTTGCAGCTGTTTGGATAGATATTTCTTGATTTTCCAAAAACCATTCTACAAAATCACCTCTTCAAGATGAACACGATTTTCAATTTTTCAAAACAAATTACCAAATTACAATAATAATTCATTCTTTGATTAAATTAACAATTAAACAATATGTAAATGAATAAGCAACAACAAATCTTCTTGACTAAAGAAAATCTTCTAAATTAGTTCATAAAACTAATTTCAGTTTCAAATTTGTAGTCTTCACTTTTGCTGATTTTTTGGGATAGAAAATTTCAAAATTTTCTTCAATTAATGTTTTTAGGTTTTTCCCCATGCAAATGGTTTTCCAACTAGTGCTTATTTTCCTCATTTCATTGAGTAAAACTCAATATATCACAAGTTCAGTCATCAAAACTAATCTAATTTATGAACATTTCTTGACACTTTTATTAATTTTATTTTAATATATATATTGTGTTCCATTTAATCATTTAATTTATGTTATAATTTCAAAATATGTATACATGAATTCCATTCAGAATTTAATAAAAAAAAATTAAATCAAATTTAACCTTATAAATTTATATTTAACTTAATTAATTAAAAATATATATATATTTATATATTTACATATTTTAATGTTTAGGTGGTAGAAATGACCAAAATTTTGACCAAGGATATATTTCAAATAGTAAGTCATATTGAAGCTAAACTTGAATTGTTGTAATGGTGGGAATAACACGAAAAATAAAAATACGTAAACACAAAAATCCAAACTAATGAAAGTTTCACAATATAAACCAAACCAAAACATTCTATAAAGCGATATTAACAAAATTCATATGGAGGGACCCATAATAATTTGAAAACAATATGGGAGGTGTTGTGGCCACAAGAAGTACATGTAGGAGTTTGAGGTACTTTTAGTTGTTATTTTTATCATCGAACATTAAAAAAAATCGGCACCTCTGAAATTTCATTTTGTACGATTTCATTAAGTACTATGTATCTTATGTTTTGGTTTTCTTATTTATTTTCCTACAAATAATCTCTATACATAACCTTCTCAACGAATTCAACATCTCCACTCTTAATTATTTTGTGATTTTCATAATCTCATAAACTAGAACCAAAACCATTAACTCTATATCCAATAAAATTATATTTGTTGTATTTTTCCTCAATATTTAATATATTTTCTCTATCAATATGGACAAATTATTCACAATTGAACGTCCTAAAAAATCAATAGTTTACCTTTTAACATGTACATGCCTCTGGAAAGAAAGAATCCAAGAAACTTGAAGGTCTTATTTTTTTTAAGTAAACAATAGTATCCACAAACTTTGCCCAAAACTATAATGGAAATCCTGCATGAAATCTCATTCTCCTTGCATGCTCTATGATTGTCTTCTTCATCCTTTCTAAAAAAACACTTTCTTGTGATGTGATTGGAATCGTATTTTCTCTATGAATTCCATGGTATGAATAGAAAATATCAAACTATTTGTTTTAGTATTCTCCTCCATTGTATGATCCGAGACACTTCAACTTATTTACTATCTCATTCTCAACAAAATCTTTCCGTTTCTTAAAATGATAAAAAATATCAAATTCATTTCTAATGCAATAAACCCATGTTTTTCTAGTCACATCATCAATAAAAATAACATAATAATAAAATCCACCAAGATATGATACATGATCCATTTGTATACATTTGTATCCACAAGATCTATCTTTCCACTCTTCTTTTTTTTCCCAACTTTTATAAATCTAACTTTCTTTTATTTTCCATAAACATGGTTCTAACAAAAATCCAAATCAACCTACTTCAAATTTACCAACAAATTCCTTGAGTGGAGAATTTGTATTCCCTTCTCACTCATGTTCTCACGCCTATGATTCCATAGTGTTTTATTCCTTATATAGAATCTAAATTAATAGAAGAGTGAACATTATCGGTACATAAACACAATGTACCTATGTTCAATCCTTTTTATATTATAAACTATCCTCTCGTTACCTTCCATGAATTTATTGTAAATTTGACTACATAACCTTCACTTTCCAAATACCATACCAAAATTATATGTCTCTTAAAATTATGAGTGTTCTTCACCTCTTTAGGTAACCATGGGTTTCCATTCTCCAATTTTATTTGTATCTTACCCTTTCCAACAATTTTACATGGTTTATCATCACCTAAATAATCTTGTTCAACATGAACTTGAATGGAGTCTTAAAAATATTCCCTATGGGGTGTGACATGAAGTGAATCCCATGATTCAACCACCAAAGAAACAATAATATTAAATAATTAAATCATCTTGCAACACACCATATACTACATTTTCTTTTTTACTATTCTCTTGTTATGGATCTCCTTGTTTTCATTTTTTACACCAATACTCTTTCTTGAGGTGTCCTTTCTTCCCACAATGTTAGAACTCCATACTAACTCTCTATTTGTATCTTCCCTTATTATACTTTGGATCATTCCTTGGGATCTTTCCTCTACCCCTTTGTGTTCCCTCATTCGCCACATTCAATGCATTACTTGATGTTTGACTTCTTTTATGCTGCATTTTCTCACTAAGGATAACACCAACAACATCATAAAAAAATAAAATGTTTTAAACAATGATGGAATTACTCGCATCCATTACCAAGCCATTACATATTTTTGGAAATGAGCAAAAAATTAAAAAAATAATTAACCTCATCAACAATGTTTACTCCTACATAACTTAGCCAACTTGATATCTTGATATTAAATAAATTCATCATAAGAAATACCATGTTGGATGTCGAGGGTTTTTCATACGATCTATCCAATTCCTTCATCATATCCTCCATTGTGTTTTATTTTTAAATGTTGAAATCCATCGATAGTTCCAGGAACAACCTTATTATTCCTAGAGCCTTTCTATTAAAAACCTCTCATTCTTCATGCTTCATAGTTATTGTATTTTTTTCTATTCCACCCAATGGGAGGAAAAGAATATTCTAATGTAGATAGTCCTCATTTTTTATCTTCCATAGCTAGTATTTTAGGCCATTAAACTTCTTAAACCTAAACTTTCCTTTTCTTCAATTGATCCTACTCAAACTATAAAACCTCCTTTCCAAAGTGTTTATCATCCAAATAGACCTTGTCTCTTATATAAATTGTTATGAATAGGATCATGCAACAATAATAATATAAAAAATGACAATGAATGAATAAATAAAATGTAGATGAAAACAATTTAACAGAGGCCCGGATATATGTAGTTCACGTGATAAAGGATACTTCCATGCAGAAACAACTACTCCCTCCTTTATTCCATACAAATGAAAAGAAGGGATAATGCCTACAACACATACACTACAACATCCTCTTTAATATCTCAAAGTATCATCTCTCACACACATAATAATATATCTCACTCACAAAGCCTTTAAGTATGATTCACTATGTATAATTACATGGGTTGCCTAACACCATGGAACCACAAACCATCAAAGGTAAACCCATCATTAACGATAATACAATGCCCCCATAAAATAGGGTTTCCTTAGAGGGTAATAAAAACACACTAACACATATTCTACTGTTAGATATGCCACTTAATAATGAATTTTCTATGTTGACTACAAAATTACAATATTTACAAGCCATATTTCCAAAAACATAATCTTTGGGGGTTCTTACAAAAAACCATGATAAAGGGGGAATCTAATATTTGTTGTATCCCCACCCCCCTAGGACATTCTTGAAAGAAAAGTGGGGGGCAAATCCCCCTCACACCCCTTGACTGGGAACTGAGATCCAAATGTGGTTGAAAATAGACCGTTCAATTACTAAGATAATCAAGATACACAACCAAGAAAGGTGAGATCATTTATGGGATTATCTTTCTACTACAAGATATCCATTCAATATTTCTTGAAGATTGCACATACAATTACTTCATTTTAAAATAAGGGAATCAAGTTTTAATGGAATTGAAAATGTGAAGAATGTTTTCAACACTTGAAATATTAATTGACTAGTGCACCTATTCTAAATATTGTTGATCAAAATAGATACATTTTGGTGTGCATTGATGCATGAAAAGAAACACTTGGTGCAGTCCTTACTAAAAATTGGCGTGTCACATTCTATGAGTCAAAGAATATTGAGGAGCATGAAATTAATTATGCTATCCATGACTTGGAGATTGCATCTATTCTCTATGCACTAGAATTGTGCAGACATTGTCTCATGGGAAGAAAACATGAGTTGAGGATAGACCACAATGGTCTAAAATATTTGTTTGAGAATTTAATATTAAATGCTAGAGAAGTTAGTTGGATTTCATTTCCTAGTGAATATGAATTTGAGATAATGCATATTAAAGGTAAACAAAACAAAATGGTTGATGCACTTAGTAGGAAGTTTCATGAAATGAATGGTACAACTATTAGCATGTACTATTAGCATGTATAGTTTATGTTTAAATAGAATAATTATGAGAGTTGTAATTTAAAATATGTACTATATACAAGATAAATAAGGCTTACAACAAGATAATATATTTTTGAAATTTAACTATTGCAAAATGGAAGAGGATGTAGTCCTCTTATATAGGAACAATGTGTATGTTATTAATTCTTAGGAGTTGAGAAATTCATTGTTTATGGGAAAACAAAGGCGACTAATATTGAAGTGATTGAAGATATGATGAGGATATATGTGATGGAGAAGCCTTCCATGTGGGAATACTACTTACAATTGGTTGAGTTTACATATAATAATGGGTATCACACATATTTGAAGATGAGTGTGTTTGAACCATTATATGATATGAAATGCAACATGCCAATGAGTTGGGAATCGTGCAAATAGAGCAATTTTTGGGTCAAATATACTCAACTTAATGTAAGAGTAAATGATAAACATTAAACATAATTTAGAGTCTTCACATGGAAAGAGAAATAACTATGTGGACAAAGGAATATCACACATGGACTTAAGAGTGGGAGATCATGTCTTATTGAATGTGAAGGATACAATTTTTTTGCTAAAATTGGGTAGCTAACCAAAATTAGCAAAATTGTATTGTAAACCATTTGAATTATTCAAGAGGATTGACCCTATTAAACACATCAATACATTCCCTACATCCTTGAACATTCATAATTTTATTTATGTGTCTCTCGTTAAAATGTTTGTTCCTCATCCTAACCACTTAATTGATTACACTATGATCTAGGTATAGCGTAAGCATGACTTCTAGGTCTAGAAAATGCACATATTGGATACGAAGGTATGGTGCTCAAGAACCAAGCGATTGGCCTAGTAAAACTCCACTTGACCCACTACAATATTGAATATGCTACGTGGGATCATGAGGACGCCATGTGGGAGGAATACCTACATTTTTTTAAATATTTATAAGCACAATGAATGTACATTTGTGTATATATGCACTAAGGAAGGTGAAAAAATAATGTGAACGGGAACATAATTTCCCTAGTTTGATCCACATGTTGTAATATGTTATGTACAAATGATATTTTAGGCTAGCGAGGAAGTATTTTTTGTGTCGGGTTACTTGTGTATGTATGGGATGGAGTTCATATGTGATATTATTATGCAGGACCCCACCTCACCAAGGTCTTCTTTACCTCCCGGTCTTTGGATATTCACATTTTGAGGCTGAAATGGCTCCTTAGTTCCCACTGAAACCCTTAAATGCATATAAATCCACAGGTCTCCTTCTACGAACCCCGCCTATCCAAGAAGGCACTAAGCGCGAGCCTCCACTCCTCATGATCACCAATGCGACCACCAACTTAACCTGAAAAGGTGTTTCAGATTTTCTATTGTGTTTAGCGATTTCTATTGTGAGCCACCCCAACTCCATCGATTCCCAAAACCCATAAATGGACTAACAATATCTAGCTCCTCCCTTATGCTTCAATCGCATGACCTCCATCCAAACCCTGGGGCCTCACTTATGAGAGCATAGGGATTGCGTGACTTATGAGTTCGTAATAAAACTCTTCTCCCCTTTCCTAAAGTCTGAATTCATGACTTCCTTACTACGGATCATCAATCCTGAACCTCCTACGATCTGATGATCCAGATCACGTCAGGATTTTGCATATTGGGGATTCCCGAGAGTAGCTTCCTCCACACTCCCGACTCTTGAAATGTTGATATTTCGAAACGCCCTATTGACGACTCATGCTCCTAAGGATGTAACAACTATTATCTCTCATGGGCTTGCGAGTGTTGAAATACACTAGGCCTTATCCTCTACGCTGATATACTAGATCCAACGATCCATGTAAAATCAATGTTTCTCCCTCCGAGAATTCCAACCATCCGTTCAGGTTCTCAAAGACTCTTATCCAAATAACTTGGTGTCCTTCCTCTTGAGCTTGGTTTTTCTACAAACTCAAAGGTTCTAAGGGATTCTTGCATGCACTACTTCCAGCCTTCACGATAATCTTTGATTATCTGATATCTCCAACTATGTGAACTCCTTGCGACAAAAGTTCTTCAACCACTGACTTGGTTAGAAAAGTCTAAGACTTCAACTTGGCTTGCACACACCTTTCATGGCTCTATGCTATATTGCACTTATATTGGTATAAGAACAACTCTATCTCTCTTGAGATTTTTTGAGATAAAACTCAGAATCTTGTCAACGCACTCCTTGCAAACCTTCACTGCACTTCTTGCAGGAATTCTCAGGATGAGAAGAAATTGAAACTTATTCTCTCCCTCTCGCAGACTTCATACATTCAACATGAAATCATACACATAAGCATTGAAACAAATGCATAATAGAGCATATAAAAAAACTGTAAACATACCATTCAATAGATTCAAACAATAACCATAATAACACCGTGAAATTGGATGAAAGAATTCACATATTTATTAAAGTTCTTGTGTACATGGTTTTCTATAGAAAGAACTATCTGCTCAAACAACTTCTTCAATCTTTGTTCTTCTCTTCTCTCCTACACTCTTGTTCTCTACATCTTCTACTCATACAATTGAGAGAATGAAAATACCATACATTCGAGGGATCTTTGTTGAGTTTTCTCTCCAGCAATCTCTAGGCTATCTTATCAAATTTTAAGACTACAACTACTTTACACTTATTACATTAAATGCCTCCAACTGACAGATGATAGAAAACGCTCAATTTCTGCATTACAATCCCAAAAACATTTAAGAACAATTACGTCCTCCCATATATTACATTAATGTTTCATCTTTAAATTTCAAAACATCTTCAAAATGCACGTTGGTGTGTATCCAATTGTCCTCTTCTTGCACTTTATTGTGATGCTCCTCCATCATACTCCTCTGGCTACATAATTCATGGACTCTTGTGCGTGATCTCTTGCACTGTCTATCTATGTTTATGGATATCTTCTTTGCTTTTCCAACTGGCATCTTCAATCGGTTGTCCCTTCCACTTTATCAAATATTCAAAATATGTCTTCCTTCAGGTCTTCTTAGCAACTCTATGATCAATGATCTTTTCCATCTGTGGATTTTGAGCTACAAGCATCTGTTTGACCCATTAAAATTTCTTTTGATTCTCTTCTCCTCCTACTTCAAATTCTTTGTAAAGATACATATCTTCTACATTGAATATGGGTGATATGCCCACATCATCTCGTAATTCTATCTCATAAGCATTTGCCTCAAATCTTCGCAAGATTTTACACAGACCTATCTTCTTCATCTACAGTGTATTATATATTCCCCTTAGGAAACTTTCTTTCCTGGTATGTGCTAATACCAAATATCCCACTTTGAATTGAAGGTCTCTCCTGTGTTGATCTTCTTTTTGCTTGTATTACTGGTTGGAACTTTGCAACCTCTGTTTAATTTTACTATGGAGCTCCTTCATTTTTGTTGCAAAATATTCCTCTCCAACACTTCTGAACTCATTCTGCTCTAAGTCTCTCAACTCAGATACTCCTCTTGGCTTCACTCCATGCATTATCTAGAATGGTCTCTATCTTGTGCTCCAGTTAGGTGAGTCATTATATGAAAATTTCTCTTGCGAGAGAATCTGATCCCACTAACTATGATGTTCAGCTACTAAACTCCTCAATAAGTCTCCCAAAATCTGATTTACTACCTCATTTTGTCCATCTATCTGAGGGTGATATGCTGAGATAAAATATAGATTTGTCCCCAAATTTTTCCATAGTGTCCTCTAGAAATGACCAACAAACTTGATATCTCTATCTGAAACAATACTCTTGGGTAAACCATGAATTTGAACAACTTATCTGAAAAACAAATTTGCAATGTGTGTTGCATCACTTATTTTTTGACATGGACTGAAATGTGCCATTTTTTAGAATCTTTCGATTACCACAAATATGGAATCACAACCTCTATGTTTCCTTGGCATTCCTAACACAAAATCCATGCTTATCGTGTCCCACGACCTCTCTTGTATTGGCAATCGTTGATACAACCCAGTATTTTGTCTTTTCCCCTTTTCTTGATGGCAAATTCTACATCTGTTGATAAACTTATTGACATCCATCCTCATCCCTGGCCAATAATAAAAATTGTTCAGTTCCATAAATGTTTTATCATGACCGAAATGTCCAACCAATCCTCCACTATGTTTTTCCTTCAAAAGGTTTTTTCTCATAGAACTCCTTGGAATACACAGTTGATTTCTTTGAACAATAGTCCATCCTGAATCAAGTATTTAATCCATTGTCTTATCTCTCTCAAAAAAGGATTCTCACATGCTTCATAAGCATCCTTAAAATCTGAATGATCTTTCTACGTTTCCTTAAGGCTATCAAAACCTAAGGTCCTAACACAAAACTCCTATAGAATCAAACATTTCATACATAATGCATCAACAACCTTATTAGCATTTCCAGAAATGGGCTTTATAACAAAAACAAAGTTCTACATAAATTCAATCCATTTTGCATGTTTTTGGTTCAGTTTTTCCTATCTGGTTATAAACTCTAAGGCCTGGTTGTGGCTATACAAAACAAACTCTTTTGGAACCAGGTACTTCCTCCATTTCTTCAAAGCATGTTACTGAAATCTGGCAGAACCAAAACTGGCTATCTATTTATCTTCTCCTTCGAAAACCTGAAACTTTTCTCCACTTCCTCTGTCCAATGAAAACATTTTTGTCTCTTCTTGACTATCATGTCCATCATTGGTGCACAAATTCCACTAAAATTCTTGATGAACTTTCTGTATAAACTGGCTAGTCCATGGAAGCTTCTAACTTCAAAGATATTCCTTGGTGACGATCGCTCTTTGATTGCTTTTGCCTTTTTAGGATCCATATTCAACTGATTCGAAGAGATCACAAAAACTAAATAAATGAGTTTCATCTTCATGAAAGATGACTTCATATTTTTCAACAACTTTTGTTGCTACAACCTCCTCATTACTAGAGTTAAATGTCTCAAATGTTCTTCTTTAGTCTTAATGAAGATCAATATATCATGAAGATACAAAATTACAAACTTTCCAATGAAATCTTTCAAGACTTTTTTCATCAATATCATAAAATTACTCGATGCATTCGTCAAACCAAATGGCATGATAAGAGATTCACACAACCCTTTATTTGTCTTGAATTTTATCTTCCATTCATCACCTTCCCTCATTATAATCTGATGATTTCCACTCTTCAAATCAATATTTGAAAAACAAAATTCTCCACTCAAGTAATCCATCAAGTCATTCATCCTAGATAAAGGAAATATATACTTGATGGTAATTTTGTTTATAGCCCCTGAGTTTGTACACATTCTCCATCCACGATCTTTCTTCGGACTTAACACTGTAGGTACAACACATGGACTCAAGGTTTGTCTAATCAAACCTTTTTCCATCAAATCCTGGACTTGCCTATTAACTTCTTCATTCTCCTACGGTGTCAACATGTACACTGCTTTGTTTGGTAAAATCTCTCCTGATATAAGGTAAATGTGATGGATTATACTTCTCATGGGTGGCAACGAACAAGGTAAATTGTCCACCACTATATCAAGATAATTATCTAGCAGTTCTTGAATCTCCTCAGGTAGATCATCTATTGAGGTACTGGTCAAGATGACTGTAGGTTTTCTCACCACAACAAACTGCATTTCTTTATATTTCTTTACTTCATCCAGAAGTTCCTTCCCACTCATGACAGATATAGTATTTCTTTTTTCTTCTTTCACCTTCTTGTCCTCAATTGGCAGAAACATATGCATCCTACCATTCTTCTCCAAGGTGTATGTGTTCTTTCTTCCATCATGAATAACATTAATGTCATATTGCAAAGGCCTTCCCAAAAAAGGATGACAAACATTCATGGGATTATAATCACATAACATCTCATCTCTATATCCCCCTATCTTGAATTCAACTAAACATTGTTTAGTGACAATTACATGATGTCCTTTTTGCAACCACTAAACTTTGTATGGGCTTGGATGTGCAACTGTCTCCAATTCTATCTTTTCTACCATCTTTGTTGATACTAGATTACCCATACTTCCACTGTCAACTATAACATTGCATACCCTATCCTTGGTCTTGCAAGAAGTTATAAACAAATTTTTCCTCTGGACTGGATTCCCCATCTCTTTCTCTAGCTTCAAGACAATTTTCCTCATCATCAAGGATCTTCCACCTTCTTCCTCGACACTTCACCTTTGCACTTTTGAAATGTGATCTTCTCCTCCTCCATCTCTTTTTCTAGCGTGACGTTCAAAATATTTGTGTCTGATCTTTCCACAGACAAAACACTTTTTTTCACCTCCTCTACCTCTTCCTCTTCCTCTTGCTCGAGGAAAAGTGTTCCTATCGACATACTGGCCTCCTTGTGATCTTCATCCCCTTTCTGGGTGGTTATGAGGTTTCTTTTATTCATCCTTGGTCTTTTGTACTCTGTCCTGGGCAATTGCTTGGCCTCTGCTCTAATTTCTACCTCTACCCCTTTGACCTTGGTTTCGGGCCAATTTCACTTATGCCTTTGAAGCAATATGATAAGCATCTTCCACATTTCTGATTGTCACCATGCTCATCTCAAGCCATTCGTGTATATAGATAATTTTTCATCATCACTCTCATGATGACCAACTATGATGTTTAACCTGTAAAATTCCTTAGTGTATTCCTTCATTGTCTTCCATTTCTGTCTTAAATTATGCATTCTTCGAAACAAATTAATTTGGTAATCTCTAGGTATGAATTTGGCTTTCATCTTGGTGACTATCCTATCCCAACTTTTAATTATTTGTTTTCCCTTGCAATGCATGTTAGCCTACATTTTATTCCACCATAATGTTGCATGCCCTTTTAGTCTAGTGACAACGTGCTTTACTTTCTTATCTTCTTTGATATCCTCATAGTCAAAGTATTTATCTATAGTTATAAACCAATATAGGAGATCCTCAATTTTTAGGTTTCCTTCATACATCAAGATGTCCATTTTTTCTTTGGCACCTATCCTTGCAACAACTTTGTATAGACATTCTTCTGTAGGATCTTCAACTAAAACTTCTTCTTCGGCTCCATCTACGTTCTCACTTTTGGCCTCATTGATATCTCTAGTATCAGGTGTTTTCCTCTATGTTGTCTTCATAGCATCCAATCGAGCACGAAGTTCTCTCAATTACCTTTCCATGGATGGATCGGGCATAGGTCTCTCTTGGCATCTCCTTGGTGGAATTGTTTCAATCTTTCCACGCAAAATTCAATGACAACTATCCCGTGTCTTCCCTCTATAGAAAACAAAATTTGTTAGCTTTGATACCACCTAACGCAGGGCCCCACCTCAGGAGGGTGTGCTTGACCTCCCAGTTTTTGGATCTTCAAATTCCTGAGCCGAAATGGCTCCTTATTTCCCACTGTAACCCTTTAATTCATATAAAACCATAGGTCTCCTTCTAGGAACCCCTCCTATTCAAGAATACACTAAGCGCAAGCCTCCACTCCTCGTTATCAGCAACACGACCACAGACTTAACTCGAAAAGGTGTTTTGGATTTTGCGGCTTCATGATTTCTATTGTGAGTCACCCCGCCTCACTTGATTCCCAAAACACCAAAATTGGCTAACAGTCTCTAGCTCCTCCCTTATGCTTCAACTACATGACCTTGAGCCAAACCCTAGGGCTTCACTTTCGACGGGGAATTTGCAACTCATGAGTTCGCAATACAAGTCTTCTCCCCTTTCTTGAAGTCCTAATTCATGACTTCCTTTCTACGGATCAACGGTCCCGAACCTCCTACAATCTGATGGTCCAGATCGCATCGGGATTTTTCATATCGGGGATTCCTGAAAAGAACTTCCTCCACTCTCAGGACTCTCGAAATGTTGATATTTCATAACACCCTATTTATGGCTCATGCTCCTCATGATCTAAAAACTTTTATCTCTCCATGGCTTGCAAGTGTTGAAAGAAACTCGGCCTTATCCTCTCTGTTGATCTACTAGATCTAACGATCCATGAAAAATTGGTGTTTCTCCCTTTGAGAATTCCAACCTTCTGTTCAGGTTCTCAAAGACTCCTGGGAAAATAACTTGGCATCTTTCCTCCTGATCTTGGTTTTGCTGCAAACTAAAAGGTTCTAAGGGATTCTTCCATGCAATCCTTCCAGCCTTCACAATAATATTTGATTATCCAATATCTCCAACTCTGCACACTCCTTGCGACATATGTTCTTCAACCACTCACTTGGTTCAAAAAGTCTAAGACTTCAACCTGGCCTGCACACACCTTGCATGGCTTTGTGCTATATGTCAGTTATGTTGGTATAAGAACAACTCTATCTCTCCTGAGCTTTTCTGAGGTAAAAATCAGAATCTTGTCAACGCACTCCTTGCAGACCTTCACTGCACTCCTTGGAGGAATTCTCAGGATGAGAAGAAATTGAAACTTATTCTCTCCCTCTCATAGACTTCATACATTCAACATGAAATCATACACATAATCATTGAAACAAATGCATAACAGATCATATAAGAAAACTATAGATATACCATCAATAGATGCAAACAGTAACCATAAAAACACCATGAAGTTGGACCAAATAATTCTCAGATTTAGTCAAGTGCCTCTGTACATGGTTTTCCATAGCAACAACTATTTGTTCAAACAACTTCTAAAATCTTTGTTCTTTTCTTCTCTCCTACGCTCTCTTTCTATATATATTCTACTCATACAATTGAGAGAATGAAAATACCATACATACGAGGGAGCTTTCTTGAGTTTTCTCTCCTACAATATCTAAGATATCTAATCAAATTTATGACTACAACTACTTTACATTTATTACATTAAATTCCTCCAACCGACAGATGAGAGAAAACGCTCAAGATCTGCATTACAATCCGCAAAACATTTAATAAAAATTATGTCCTCCGAGCTATTACATTAATGTTTCATCTTTAAATTTCAAAACCTCTTCAAAATGTGCATTGGTGTGTATCCAACTGTCCTCCACTTGCACTTTCTTGCGATGATCCTGCATCATATTAGGCTGGAGATCATGTATTTTCAAGGGGTTGTGAGATTAGTATTGTACATTGTAATCAAAATAGATCACAATTTCAGACCAAAACAAAAAATAAATTATCTGGGGATAGCCCTCCACAAGAATGAAATGGGGGATAATGGATTAAGGTATCTAATTCAAATATATTAAACCAATCAGATTTAGTAATACTAGGTCATATGATCCAAGTGTGAAGCGGTGGCCATCCACCTCTTCCACCAAATCACCATGGTTTGGTGGGAAAAACAAAATAATAATAAATGGAGAAAAATCCATGTGCTTAGTTTTGTTTTTTAACCCATGGAATTGACCCATGTAAATTTACCCATGGAATTCGCCCATGGTAATTCAACCATGAAATTCAGCCATGGTAATTCACCCATGTCATTCAGCCATGGTTTTTTGTAGCCCGTGGTATTTGGAAAAAAAACCACATAATAATTAAATAAAGAAAAGATATGAGGAAATAAAAATTAAATAAAAAAAATACCTATGAGGATCCCGTAATTACTATATATATGGCCCTCCCATTGAAAAGGATATGATATTATATATTTCATTCATGATGTAGTCTGAAATATTCTTCAATTTAATAAAAATATTACTTATTTCCATATTATTTTCCTTATGTAATTTTTGTCACATTTACTCTATTGTCACATTAATCACCTATTTCCCATTTTTTGTCCCTTCTAGGATCTCAATCAATGGTACCAGAGGAGTCTTCCTCTTATCATTCCTAGTAAATGTTCTCAAGGAGGTCAAAATTTAGTGAGTTATGTCTTGATTTTGTTTCTATTGGGGACAACCACTATCTCTCTCCCAAGAAACCTCCTATGGAGGAATAAAAGAGGGATGATAGAGCAGGATATCGTATGAATTAGTTGCTCGATGAATCCCTCATACGACAGAGGGATAAAATGATGGAGAAATTTTCCAAAATCCTACTATGACTCCTGATAATAGCAAACACATCTTCATCAAAGAACCACTTTGTAAGAATCACCCATTTCAAGGTACAGGTTAATTTTGATATCCCATGTGTGAAGTACAGATAGATGTGAATGCTCTTGAAAAGTGGTTAAACCTACTAGAAGGTATTTATCTATACATAAAAAAATTTATAGAGAAAATATCACCCTTTTTCTCCTTCGCGTTTTCCCCATGTTAAAAAATGGTGGGAAATTTACTGTGAGAAAAATTTCCTAAATGATATTGGAATGTTTGAGGCCGAACCCACTTGGAAATTTGTATGGATGTCGTTAAGGAACAATATTAACCTGTTGGAAACTATGATGACCATTACATGAGATGGACCACACTGCATCAAGAGAGGGGCCAAATAGTGTTGGAGTTCACAAATACCTTCCATACCTTATGCACAAAGCTAAGTATCAAAGACTCTGTGCGACATCTGGTTCTAAGATATTGTGGGGGTATACACATGTACACCCAAGTAGAAATAGAGTTCCTGGACATCTCATCACTAGGATATTCTTATTGATATGCTATAAAGATCGAACATAAATTTAGGAAGAAGAACAAGAGATATTTTGGGTCTGCAAATCCACCACAAAAAAACTATCTTAAATGTGAGCCTAACTCATAGAACAACCAATGTCAGGAAAACCAATCCAATACGTAGGAAAATAAGGGTAAGAAGAAAACGAAGAAGGACACTGGAAAGTGGTGTGACTTCCAAAAAATCCATTGGCACAATACCAATGAATGTTTCTTGAAATAATGATTGGTGGTCGAGCTCAAAGAAAAATAACGAAGGCCTAAATCAGAATATAATTCAAAAAATAATAAAAGGAAACAAATCATTTATGAAAAACAAATAGCTACGATTTTGAATACAACAATCCAATCAAAAGAACTAGAGGAGCCTTAGGAGGGGGAGCACCTCTTCCATTAATAGATGTGGGTGAAGGGGACCAAACTACATTTCATTGATGATAGTGAAATTAAAAAAGGAGCATATCTCAGAAAAGGTTGTTAATAATTGGATTTTCCAATAAGACCACACACACAACCATACAATATCAGGTGGATTCTATAGGGATACAATATCTTTGTCATGCAATAGTGTCTCTTGTCCTATGACATCAAGCCCTTCAAGAATGAAGTATTGTGTGGGGTTTCCCCACTAGAAACCTTTGATGTTCTTTTAGGCCAACAATATATGTGGAAGCATCATGCTATTTATGAGTCTTGACCCTGTATTATCATTGTTACTCTGGGGGGTCAACTCCATAGGGTACAAGAGGTAGTTTTGATTAGTGTCATAGGAAAATAGTGTGATAAAGTAATCTATCATGAAAAAAAGTTCATCCTCTTCATGATCAGGTCAGAAGGTGAATAGGAGAAAACTATGACAACTACAACCTCAGTCCAAGCTCTTTCTATCCAACAAAAGCACCTCAAAAATATTGTAGAGGAGCATAATAATATTGTTTCTTCACCTACGGGGGTGGCTCAAAACTGCCCAACAAAGAAAAGATATAACATATCTCATGATATCTCTATTTTACATAAACATTTTCAATAAGGCTTGGGGTTCCAACCATTAGCCCCCTTTGATATATAGTCTTGCTACATCTTCACCGATAAATTCATTCCACACGCAAACCAAGAAAAATCACGTAGCTAGATCTTTTGATCATTTCCATCACCTCCACCAAGAATTTCATGACATACTTCCACATGTCAAGTACAAGTAGGATAGCTACATCAACAAGGAAAGTGCCTCACCAATATTTATATTCAACAAAAGTTTCCCAATATCTGTAATTCCCATATATTTTTAAACATCATTAAGTCTCATAAACATTTTATGAAATAAACTGAAACGATAACTTTCAAGCATAATATTGATTTTTATAACAAAAAATTTAGTAGCTTAGATTTATCATTAAATACTGAATTCATGGCAAGAAATAAATACATAACTTGACAAAGTACCTGGTTCTGATGCTAATTTATGTTGCCTGCTGCCTTGCTGCCTTGCTGCACATTCCAGTCCTGCCACAGGCACGGAAAATAACTTCCCAAAACTAATATCCACCCTACCAACTAGGAAAATGACCTAGCTCCAGGATATCTACAGATATCATGGCCCCCGTGCCCAAAACCTCTAGCAACTCGGTGTCTCCCTGATCAGTGTGTCACCACTAGTAATCTCGTGCCTCAATCTGAGCACACCAGACACAGCAAAGCTCTCGCTTTCTGCAGATAGCAAAACAACAGTTCGCAGCACCCATTCCCTCCTCCTGCCGAATGGTGCGCACATCCCCCTCTTTCCCCCCTTATTCCTCTCGACCGACTCATGCAATTACTCCACAACCACCCTCTGTCCCCCGTCCTTCGTCATGAATTACTGTTTTATCTCCTCGGGATTCATGGCTTTCCCTTTATGCATACGCCACCATTTTATATCATTTTCATTGATCTTTTTAAATTATAATTCTCAGGTCATTAAATGTGGTCTGTAGTTAGAGTATTACTTAGTTAATCACAATAATTTCTTTTAATTAATTTTTCTTTATAATCTTTAAGCATGTATCCAATTAGGGTCGTTACATACACCCACCCTTCAAGAAAATTCGTCCCAAAGTTAAGGCGTCTGATGTTACAAATGAAAAGGCATGGTTCATACATTCACAACAAATAACTTGACAATATCAGTAAGTAAATCAAGAAGTCCATACATACTATTGTATATGTACAAGGAATGCATGTGTAGCTAGTACATGTAAACCTCGTGCATGTACTAATAATCAAACTGTCATTCTTTAATAATTTATGTATGCATTCAATCCAGTTAGCAAAACTAGTCTTTCATAAAAGACATCAATCATCAATTGTTGAAGAATTTATTTAATCTCAATTATCCGGTTCAATAATTTATTTTAAACAACTGTGGTTTAGTTACATCATAATGAATATTTATATACATATTTTCTTCATCAAATCCTTCCACCAGACAGATTCCCATAAAGTATCAACTATTCTACTCATTCTTCCTTCCTATCCATCTTCCATCTCCCATCCTATCCATCCTCTGCTAGACTATCTTGGAGCGTCAGCTATACTGACCTAACTCCAAATAGAACTCGTAAGTGGAAGTATCGCTCACTTGACCAAGCTTCCCTAGCAGGCAACTAACAGTCCTCATCACACATCTGGGGAGCATGAACCGGCACCGTCCTCCCAGGACTTCAAGTTTCGGAGGATACACGGTGGGAAATGCCTCCACCCCTCCTAATAGTACCAGGGTCAACACCCTACAATGGAACACACAAGGGCACCGTGTTGCTAGAGGTTTTGTCATCGTTTATTTGATTTTGCGCAGGGTTAGTACCAAAATCACGCAATAGTCCATGTATCATAGCAATGCATTCAAATCAATATAATTTCCATATACATTATTCATACCATAATGTTTCCCGATCAATGGTCCCATTATCCACTTTCATCATCATTATCACTTGGCTATTTCATAGCCCATAACCTGCAAATTAGTCTACAACACCAACTCATACATTTCTATGCATTAACATCATATAATTGCATACTTTCATCATTTCAATTTGGTATCCCTGTACCAATACATTAACATCAAAGTTTTCCAATTGAATTAGATTTCACAATATCCCATAATTCATACTTTTTACACATTCACAAGATTATCATTTACCAAAATAGGTTTCATTGTATCCAACATCATTCTAATGGTATTTAAACATTCAACAATTCCTCTTTCTCATAATATGGCTCATCATATACTTCATCATCAATAGAATTTAAACATTCATAAAGTTCACATTCACAAAAATAGATCGCATTGCATGCATCATCAACAACAACATCTAAAAGTTCATACGGTTCATATCCACATAAAAGTTCATAAATTTTATGGTTTAAGTGTATCTCTTAATAGTTTCACTGTGACTAGAAAATAAGGTGTATAGCCTCAGGTAATCCTGGCTGTCTAAGTC
>JZKD02S1860457.1:573759-593939 GCA_000966675.3 Picea glauca | reverse complement strand
CATGTGCTTCCTTTAATCTCTGCCTAATCTGAATCACCTGTTCCTCCATTTCTTGAATTAATTCTGGCCCCACTGTTACTCTGTCTTCTAGTCTATCCCAACTCAATGGCGTTCTTCATGGCCTCCCATATAAAGCTTCGTAGGGCGGCATTCTAATGGAACTATGATAACTGTTATTGTAGGCAAACTCTACCAAAGGTAGGTACGTCTCCCACTGGGTTTGATTATCCATTACATACATCCTAAGCATGTCCTCCAAGACTTGATTTACTCTCTCAGTTTTCCCATCTGTTTCATGATGATAAGTTGTGCTTAAGTTCAATTGAGTCCCCAATGTTGACTGTAAACTTGTCCAAAACCTAGATGTGAATCTGGATTCCCTATCTAAAATAATCTTCTTGGGTATCCCATGCAAATGGAGAACTTTGCTTATGAACACTTGTGCCACATCTGCAACATCGTAAGTGTCTCTAACCGGAATGAAATGAGCACTCTTGGTTAACTTGTCCACTATCACAAGAATGGCATTGTGTCTAAGAGATTTGAGTGGAAATCCCACCACAAAATCCATAGAGATAACTTCCCACTTGGACATCGGGACATCATGTGGTTGTAGGAGACCTGCCGGGTGATGGTGGTCAGCTTTCACCTGTTGACACTCTAGGCATTCGGTGACAAAATGGACTACATCGCGCTTCATGCCCGCCCAAAAGAAGAGTTTCTTCATCTTTGCGTACATCTTCTTAACTCCCCGATGTGCACAATAAAGTGACCTATGGGCTTCCTTCAGTATGATGTTTCGAATATCCCCATTCTCAGGGATGTACATCCTTCCTCGATACCTTAACAGCCCGTCTATTTCCAGACTATACCCTTCATATTTTGGGTCTATCTGCCTCCCGTTCTGGAGGTTTGAGGTAACTTTTAAATATCAACTGTCTCCTAGTAGTTGTGTCAACACCTGTTCCCTCAGACTGACCTTTAAGGTCGCCAAGGAGAAGATACGTGGTCTCCTACTCAAGGCATCTGTGACCACATTTTCCTTCCCCTTTATATAAGAAATACCAAAATCATACTCACTCATAAACTCACTCCATCGCCTTTGCCTGGCGTTCATATCTCTTTGAGTGAAGAGGTCTTTTAAACTTTGATGGTCTGTCTTGAGCTCAAAACTTCGTCCCACAAGATAGTGCCTCCAAAGTTTCAAAGCTAGCATTATAGCTGCCAAATCTAAGTCATGAGTCGCGTATAACTCTTCGTTCTTCTTCAACTTTCATGACAGATAAGCTATCACTCCTCCATCCTACATCAAGACGGCCCCCGAACCTTGTTTCAAGGCATCCTTGCAGACCATGAAGTCCTTTTCCATATCTGGCACTTGGAGAATTGGCGCACTAGTTAGTGATCTCTTAAGCTCCCTGAATGCACTATCACATTATTCTGTCCATTCATACTTGAACCCCTTGCGTTGCAAAGTGGTGATGGGTTTCTCTACTTTTGAGAATCCTTCCACAAATCTCTGGTAATAACCTGCTAACCCCATGAAGCTTCTCACCTCCTGGGCATTTTTCGGCACTGACCATTCCATAATGGCCCTTACCTTTTCTGGGTCCACGGAGATTCCTTTGCCTGAAATGATGTGACCTAAATAGTGGATTTCCTTCTGGAAGAAGGAACACTTCGACAGCTTCCCATACAATTGGTTCTCTCTAAGGAAAGACAACACTATTCGTAAGTGTTCCTCGTGTTCTTTTTCATTCTTGGAATATATGAGTATGTCATCAAGAAAAACTTATACAAATTGATCTAAGTACTTCCGGAATACGCCGTTCATGAGACTCATGAATACTGTTGGCACATTGGTCAATCCAAAAGGTACCACAACAAACTCGTAATGTCCAAACCGAGTTCGAAAGGCAGTTTTCTGGATATCACCTTCCTTAATCCTTAATTGATGATATCCAGATCGCAAATCGATCTTTGAGAATACCGCTGCTCCTTTCATCTGATCGAAGAGATCATCTATTCATGGCATTGGGTACCTATTCTTCACCGTAGCACAGTTCAAATCCCTGTAGTCTATACACAATCATAAGGATCCATTCTTCTTCTTTACAAAAATTACAAGTGCGCCCCAAGGTGAGACACTGGTCCTTACTAGCCCTAAGTCTAGTAACTCCTTCAACTGCATTTGCAATTCACAAAGTTCTGGCGCTGTCATTCGATACAGAGTCTTGGATATTGGTTATGCACCAGGTTTTAGCTCAATAGTAAAATCAAGCTCCCTCTCCGGAGGTAATCCGGGTAACTTGTTCAAAAAAACCTCCTGAAATTCTGATAGTACTGGGTACTGATCGAATGAGGGTCCCTTCCTTTCATTCACTGCTTCCACTACATAAAGTCGACACCCTTTCCTCAAGCATCGCTTGACTTTCATAGTTGATATAAAGCATAATGACACTTTTCTCTGTACACCCTGGATCTCTACCGGTTCTCCTTCATCATTTACACAAAGCACCCTCTTTGCGAAACAATCTACTAAAGCTCGATGATTCGCTAACCAATCCATTCCAATAATTAGGTCATACGTCCCAAGAGCAGTGACGTATACTTTCAACTTGGCAGTGCACACTCCTAGGTCTACTATACATGTATCAACACTGGGTCCTACAACTTGTTTTTCTCCCGAAACCATTTCGACTGGTTTAAAGTCATCGTGCTCGTAGGCTACCATCCCACTCTTTTCTAATGCAGAAGGTGAAATTAAACTATCTGTCCCACCAGAATCAAACAAAATTTTAACATTAATATGATTTAGCATACCTGTCGACTCCACTACGGTGGATTGATGTTCAGCCTGGAGATTGTTAACCGCTGCGTAAATCTGGTGGTTGCTACCCGTTCTCCCCATTGGTTCCTTTCCTTCTCTATGCACAAACCCTGATTGTAACTCGGGGCAGTCCCGCTGGTAATGGGGTCCCTTGCACCTCCAACAGGTAATATGAGATGGAACCGGTGCACTGTTATGTGATGATCCCTGAAATGAGTTCCTCTCCCTGGAACCCCTGCCCCTACTAGTTGTTCCCTGCAATTGTCGTGGGCCTGTCTGCACCGTTGGCGATGAATGAGATGCGGCACTAGCTGCCATTGAAATCCCTGTAGTTACTGTCCTTGGTACGCCTCTGTTACCATAAGGTGGTGGCCTTGAGCCCCCTCCCCTTGAAAATGTCCTTTGGGTCTTTCCTACGAATCCAGGGCGATGCGAAAATGTCGATCTTGCACCCCCTGTTAATTTTATGTGTTCTTCTGCGTAACGCGCACTTTCTACCACCTCTGCTACTGAAGACGGCTTCCACATCCGCACCATGGCTCTTATGTTAGGGTTCAATCCATAGAAGAAGCGATCTTCCTGTCGTTGGTCGGTATCCATATACGACACATATTTGACCAATTCCATAAATCTGATCTCATATTCTTCTACTGTCCTATTCCCTTTTATTAAGGCATGAAATGCCCCTACCTGTTGTTCCTCGTAGTATGCTAGTAGATATTTCCTTCGGAACCTCTCCTCGAAAAGTTCCCAAGATATTGTGTCTGGGGTAAGGTGTAGTTGTCTTTCTAAGTTTCCCCACCAGTTCAAGGCGCTGTCCCTTAACTGGAAAATTGCAATCTTGGCCTTTGAATTGGACGTATAATCCCTTAAGGCAAAACACCTTGTCATGCCTTCCAACCATGCTTCCGCACGTTCAATGGCGCAACCTCTGGCAAACTCTGGAAGTTTGATCTTCTGTAACTCTCGTGTGATGTCTCCGGGAGGAAGTTCTCCCCTTGAGTTCCTTGAAGCTTCTAGATTACCGGTTCCAGATGGTGAGGGTTCCACTTCAGCCCCTACGGGTTGGCGCCCCTTTAAAGTCTCGTTAATGGCTTCCAACGAGTGCAGTATGAGGGCTAGTTTGGGCGATGGTGCTCGTGGTGCTGGTGGTGTCGTTGGTGGTGATGGTGTGGGTGTCGTCGGTGGTGCCTGTGTCGACACTCCCCTGCCTCGACCCCTTCGAGTCCTGGCCATCTTGTACGAATTAACCTGCATCACCCCCAAAATTTTCTGGGTGAGTTCAAAGACGTCTCAATTTGGTGCTACTTAAACTTAGAAACAGGGTTGGGTGTAAGTTTTCTTTACTTGTCTGTAAACAGACATTACTCCATCAGGGGAATTGGCTCAGTTTGGGTCAAGTTTAAGCATCTAAGCTTGGTTTGTTCATTATTGCAAAAGAACTATTGGTTTCCTCGCCCTGTGATTACATTAGCCTTGTGCTTTACTCATCACTTCCTAGTCCATGCACCACCAGTCTAAGTCTTAATCATCATTAAATAGCTTTAAGGTAGACTAACCTTACACTTAATTAAATAACAAATTTTTAAAAGAATATTATTATACTAATTTAACTTAGCTTAAATTTAAGTAAAATTACCTTGTCTTTTATATATATATAAATTATTTATACTAATTTAACCTTATTTTTATATATAAAATTAATTATACCAAATTATTTAATTTATTTTATATTATTCCTAATAATTTATAATGTATATAACCAAATTAGTTTAAACGTGCACACAAAATTTGGGCACGCATGGGTACCACRTGCTTGTCTGGCTTCCTCAAACTCCATCGTATCTAACCTCACCATCCTACACCTGTCAGCTCCTTCGAACTCCCCATGCGTCCTTACCCTGTCCGACTTTCTCATCCGCTAGGACTTGCCTTGCAGCAGTCTTTGCCCATCATAGCTCTGCCTCTGCTCTGCTCAGAGGTTTCCAGAATCTCCCCTGCCATGGCTCGCATCCTCACTATCGTTCTGAGAACTTCGCTAGTGCTGGTTAATGCTGTATGTGCTCCATTTCATTTTACAGTAACCGAGTGCAGTGATATGGCCACTAACACGATCCAGAACCTCGATTCCAGTCTTTCGGAAATATTGGGTAGTAATCCCCTGGCTGTACGCGTTGCGGAGCTCGCCCTCAACTATGGTAAGGGTACGATTCAGTCATGGTTTCAGTACCTTCATGAAGAACGTGAGGTTATTCGAATTGAGTATTTGCACAAACCATCCTTACACCATGGTAATGAATGGTAAATTCCTCTTTTGAACAAAATGATTTTCCTTGAAATTCCCGTTCTGTACGAATTTTGTTGTTCTCTTTTGGTTTATTTCCTTTGTAAATAAAAAAAAAATTCATTCACGTGTGTAAAATTGTTGTTATATGCGTATGTATGTAGTTATATGTGTATACAGGATCTTTCATCTTCATCAACCGAGCCGAGCGGCTCTGCGAACTTCCCTTGGAGTCACCGGTCAATACCCGACCCTCGGGTCTTCCCCATTTCTTCACGTTCTCTGCCGTGGGACCGCACCCAAATTTCCTTTAGGAATCCTGTTATCGGGCTTCGGGCTTTCATATTCCCTAAAGTCGAGAATTCTTGTTCCCTCAAATTCCCTATACGGCATTTTATGTGCTAGCCCTTCGGGCTAGACACCCATCTCATATGATCGGCGCCCCACGTGACCCTCGCCCTATATTTCATCGGGGTTTTGGGGTTTTCATTGTCGAGCCTCACAAGTCCTTAGGACTCGCGATTCTCTGATCCCCGATATGTTCCTAGCGCTTTATCCCTCCAAGCTAAGACCGTGGTCCACGCCACCTTTCCTCGTGACCGCGGTCTTATCCTTATCGAGATTTGGGGTTTCGTGATTCTTACTGTCATGAACCGCACGTCCACGAAAATCCTGATTTCCCGATGCGCGATGGCCCGGTGGACGACCTCCCATCGGGACCTTTCCCGATGTCTCCGATCATTTCCACGTGTCCTTGGAATGAACGGATCAGAACTTCCATCAGGATATCGTGGATCGCGACTCCAACCTGCGAGCGTTCTGTGGTCTCGAAAACCCTGATACATCGATCCCCGAGCTTGCCTAGATTGCTGACACCTGTCCACCAAATGAACGATTCAGATCTCGTCGGGAAATCACGTTTCATGATTCTGTGTGACATGATTTTTGTGTGCCCGAATACTCTGATTCCCCGATTCCCAACTCTCTCCCAGGTTCTGACACGTGTCCGAAATGATGGACGGTCCTTATCGCCTCTCGCTATTTCGGGGTTTCGAACTTTGCGGTTTCAAAATGCAAAAGTTTCGTGTCCACGAAATCTACGATACGTCGATTCCCAATTTTCCGATGGGTTCTTGATGGTTGCCACCTGTCCCACAGATTGACAGCTTTGATTGTATCAGGATTTTCCCATGGATTTCCCGACTCTTCCCGATGATGGACACCTATCCTTTACTCTGACTCTAGGGGTCCCACCTTGCTTACGTCACCTTCGGTATATCTCCGATCACGATTCCCGACGACGCAGTTTCCTTATCTTCAAAAACCCCAATTTCCCAATCCCCGACTTTACAGGATCTCCTGACACGCGTCCTGCACAATGGATGGTCCAGATCTGATCGGGAAATCGCATATCGCGATTTCAACCTACACAAGTCTTACGTCTCTTGAATCCCCGATTCTCCGATGAACAAAACTTCGACAGCGCCCGATCCTTTGCCACCTGTCCTTGAAGATGGATGGTCCTGATTGACTCTCGGGCTTTCGGGACCTTCGAGGTCCCAGTTCTCATGACCTCGAGAACTCTGATTTCCTGATGGCCAATATCCCGACTCTCACGCGATCTCTGCCACATGTCCTTCCAAATGGACGGTCTATATCGCTTCTTGCGGTTTCAGGATTTCGATACCAATGGGCCTATGTCTACGGGATTCCTGATCCCCGACTTTCTCCGGATCTGCGACACGCATCCCTCAAATGGAATGGGTCCGATCGTATCGGGAAATCGCGGTTCGCGATATCATTGTGCAAGAGTTTCATGACTCCGAAAACCCCGATATGCCAATCTACGACTCTGTGAGATCTACTGACACGCGTCCTGCACAATGGATGGTCTAGTTCTGATCGGGAAATTGCATATCGCGATTTCAATACATAACGGTTCTATACTCCTCCTAATCTCTGATGGTAAACTCCCGACGCCTCTCAGACGCTGAAACCTCTCCTGCCGAGATCAACGGCTAGGATCCATTCTCGGGATTTCGCAAAACCTCGATGACTCAGATTTCCCAATGACTCCTCCTATGCACGCTAGGGATTAAACCTCGTGCAACTTGTCTAAATCTAATGGCTAACGGGATTTCTAGGTGAGATCCGACGACTCACATCCATTCTGCCGCGTAAAAGCTCGTTCCCAGGTCTTGCAATTATCTGCTTGCATTTTATTTAGTGTAGTTCGTGTAGTTATTAAATTTTCCACTCTTCAAGCCTTCAATAGAAGTTTTACCTCGACATTTTTGTCGATTTCAGGTGTCTATTCTACCCTAAACTTCGTTGACAAGTAATCCTATAAATAAAACTAAGTTATCATCTCTGTTTCTCGTGCTAAATAGCTTTATTCCTGTCATTTTAAGGATAGTCATTTTGTGGAAGGTGAAATTTCCCATTATCCGGTTTGCTGCCACTATTTTAAAGGGATTCCTTCGAATGTTCAGACTATAACTGTAGTGACCATATATGATCTAGTTACAGGGTTCTACCTAAAACTTTTGCTTGCGATATATGAGCTTATTTGCCTTGGTTTCACGTAGGAGTATTATCCTAAGTGCATTTCCGTTACTGTTTTTGTCATAACAAATCAAACTGAACATGTTTTTCTTATAGTTGAAACGTGGTTGGAGTTAACACTCCGGGTTTCGGCCCTTAGGCTCCAGATTTCGAACTAAGACGCTTTGATACCATATGTAATTCCCATATATTTTTAAAAATCATTAAGTCTCATAAACATTTTATGAAATAAACTGAAACGATAACTTTCAAGCATAATATTGATTTTTATAACAGAAACTTTAGTAGCTTAGATTTATCATTAAATACGGAATTCATGGCGGAAAGAAATAAATACATAACTTGACAAAGTACCTGGTTCTGATGCTAATTTATGTTGCCTGTTGACTTGCTGCCTTGCTGCACAGTCCAGTCCTGCCACAGGCACAGAAAATAACTGCCCAAAACTATTATCCACCCTGCCAACTAGGAAAACGACCTAGCTCCAAGATATCTACAGATATCCTGGCCCCCGTGCCCAAAACCTCTAGCAACTCGGTGCCTCCCTAATCAGTATGTCACAACCAGTAATCTCGTGCCTCAATCTGAGCACACCAAACATAGAAAAGATCTCGCTTTCTGCAGATAGCAAAACAACGGTTCGCAGCACCCATTCCCTCCTCCTGTCGAATGGTGCGCACATCCCCCTCTTTCCCCCCTTATTCCTCTCAACCGACTCACGCACTTACTCCACAACCACGCTCTGTCCCCCATCCTTCATCATGAATTATTGTTTTATCTCCTCGAGATTCATGGCTTTCCCTTTCTCCATACGCCACCATTTTATATCATTTTCATTGATCTTTTTAAATTATAATTCTCAGGTCATTAAATGTGGTCTGTATTTAGAGTATTACTTAGTTAATCACAATCATTTCTTTTAATTAATTTTGCTTTATAATCTTTAAGCATGTATCCAATTAGGGTCGTTACAATATCCCAAGGAAACTTTATAAAATGGGGACCATTGCTTCGTAAGGGGGGAGGACTGGTCTAAGTGGAAATCGATGGTCATACACTATTTCCACAAAATTAGCATGGTTTGGTGAGATGAAAGGAATAATAATAAATGGAGAAAAGTGAGAAAGTATAATAATAAATAAATGGAGAAAAATCCATGTGCCTAGTTTTGTTTTTTAACTCATGAAAATTCACCCATGGTAACTCACCCATCATATTCACCCATTTTTTTTTTCAGACCATGGTATTTTCCCATGGTATGGATTTCATCGATGGAAATTCACTCATGGTATTCACCTATGGGTTTCTTTTTGTATCCCATGGTATTTGAAAAAGAAAACATATAACAATAAAATAATTAAAATACATGAAGAAATAACAATTGAATAAAAAAAATACCTTTGTTACTATATATACAGGCCTCCGGCTGTAAAGGATATGATAATATATATTCCATTGATGATGTAGTCCTAAATATTCTTCCATTTAAAAAAAAAGATTGTTTTTTGTCATATTATTTTCCTGATGTATTTTTTTCCGCATTTACTCTATTTTGTCACATTAATCACATATTTCCCATTTTCATCCCTTTTACAATATGAATCATCTTATTGGATGATTGTGTCTTGAATTTCCTAAGGAGTGGTATGAATCCCTAAGTGGTGAGAAGGTGGATTCATGAGTGTCACTTGTGAAAAACTAGCCATGCATATATAATCTTTTTTTTCCAATGGAAAGTGGACCATTCTTGATGATACTTACAATTATTTTTTTGGTATGTGAGGCTGTGATCTAGGGAGAGCCTTTGAAAACATATGACTTCAATTTTTTTAGGATTATAGGTGAATAATGTGTGATTAATGGGAAAAATTATCATTGGGTTCCCTTGGGGAATGTTGGATCCCTAGAGGGAAATGTCTCTAGGATAGGTTTTACTTGGTGCGAGGCCTAGAGGGTCCTTGGATATTTGATGAGATAAACTAGATCTCCTCGAGCCAAAAATATGGGACTTCATATTTGACCTATGTTGGAACCTTGGGAGGGAGATGGGTGAGCCTAAGGGACTACAATATAGAGAAGAGGTTACACTTGGTTTGTGTAGGCCAAGGGGTACAAGATCATATTTGTTGGAGTTGCTACTAGAGTTTGGTATCTTGACACAATTTAAATCCAATACTGACTGTGACACCTTAGTTGGCCTAGAAAGAGTGTATTTTCCCTCTTGGAGTCATAAAAAAAGATTGAGGTGATTTGTGGTTGATAGAGATAGAAAATAAATGTCTATGGGTCGGTGGAACGTGTGAGGTCTACAACTAGTTGGTGCTTTTATAAAATATAAGTGTCACGTTTACATGTTCTTTCTACTCTTGTTTATAATTTGTGTTTATGTGTTTAATTATTGTTGTTAGTTTAATAAATATTCAACAGGAATGAAGTTGTATGCTATGTCATATCATTATGCATGCTATTGCATGTCAATTTTCCATCATATTGTATGATATGCAGGGCATATTTCAGATTGGTATTAGAACCTTGTTTGTGCATAATTAATCAAGGTGTAAGAGAATTAATAAGGTAATTTTAAATAAATTCAAAATGTACAATTTATACAGAAATAAAATTGTAGTAACATGGATAGATACATTACATTATGGTATCAAAGATAAAACCCCTTGCATGTTATTATATGTCATCATTTTCATCAAACATAGCCTTCTTGCAAAGTCTATTATTAACTATTATTAAATATTAAATACTAATTTGATGTGAAACAATAACTTTTCTCCAATTACTACAAGTCACCCATTATGCTAAGAATGTATGTAGTTATATTCCAATCGATATAAGTTCTACTAGTTTTCCCATTAGTATTTTATATTTTTGTTAAATTACAAGGAATCAACACATTCACGTGCAATTTGTGTTTAATAACAATTCAGAAAATGAGTATATTATATAACAAAACTGCCAAGTTATTTTTTTTTTTAATTTGTCATATTTTTTTTTAATTTATTATAAATTAGTTGTAATATACATTGGTACATTTTAACTTGTTGATTTTTAAGTAATTCTTTTTAATTAAAAGTGTTTGATAGATATTGAATCAATATAGTTAATTTAAATAAATACTAATAAAACAATTTTTCGTAAATTATTTCATGATTCCTTGAGCGGACCTATTGGTTAAGAACATGTGTTTCCTCTTAGGAGGTCACAAGTTCAAATCTAGAGGGGGTTAGGGTATGTATGCCTCTATAGAATTTCATAGTCAAATCTCAAATCCCTCCATGGAGGGGGTCTCATACACGAACTTGGTAAGAAAGGTAATAGATTACTTAGATTTCTTGAAAATATTATTTATATAACCAAAACAAATTAATAGAAGTGTTCCAAAATCACCATAGTTTTGATGACTAAGGAGGTTAGGAAGGTTTGTATCGTGACAAATATTTTGAAATTGTTATCTAATTAGGTGATGTAATTTGGGTATCAGCAGGGCACTCTAGACGAAGGTGTTTTTCGTCTTCAACACTCTTAGTGTCACAAACATGACACATTCTTGCATCCCATTGTGGCTTGGGAATTGTTCAATGTAATTTGCATATAAGAAGGGCACTCTAGGAGAGATTTATTTTCATCTTGATCCCTCTTAGTGTCACAAAGATGACGCATTATTGCATCCCATGGTGGTTTGAGAATTGTTCAATGTTCAGTTTCACTATGTAGTATAAATTTTCACATGCAACTCTTTGTGTCTAATTTCATATCTGGAAATTACTTCCAAGCGATCTAACAATAAAACCCTAGTTGTTATCAATGAACAACTTTACACTGAAATTATTGACTGAAAAATATAAGCAACAGAAAGACAAATATTGGAGATAAATCATTAATTCACATGAGACACAATTTTGGTTATGTAATCTTGTTAACATCATAAATCCTGAGGAAAATTCCATCTTGTTTTGTTCATGAAAAACCCCTTTAATTTTTCTTTTACAAGAAAAAGGAAAGGACCCCCCTAATAAAATTTCAAACCTATTGCCTTGAGCCTAATTCTATTTCATTGCTTACCTTAAGGGAGTTAGGGTTTGGATATTGATTGATGATTTTTTTTATGAAGGTTCATTATCTTTATTGCTATTACAAATGCAAATGTCTTCATTTGTTTTATTTCACCTATAATGTTTCATCGACATTTATGTGACAAAATTAGAAAATTATATTCATATCTCTTACATATTCCAAAGTGATTGATGATTTTATGTGGTTGTAGGTTTCCGTGATCTAGTGCATTTCTTGAATGAGTTTGATGTTAAGTTTTAAACATTTTTCTGAATTACTTAGTCAAAGTCTACATATTATTTCTAGAATGTGGTCCCTAACATCATAATATTTAAACTCTCATATATTGAACAACTCTTAACTTAAGTCATAAGGTTGCTAATCCTTTCTATGTGCTGAATATTAGGTACATGCAACCATCATATTAGATATTTAATTTAGATCATTGATGATGATGATGATGATGATTAACGTCCACTAAGACCTAACTGGTCTATCGGACCTTAAGAGGGTAAGTGATTACTTGTGATTCTTTAGAATTTTGTTTCTATGCTTGAAAAGCATTAAGAGAAGCTTTCCAAGATCACCATACTTTTGTTGAGTTAAGAGGTTAGGAAGGTTGGTAGTGTGATCAATATTTTGAAAGGGATATCTAAGATTTCCTTTGAGAATATTCTCCTCTTCATTCTCTTTATTTTCAATGAGTATTCATGATTTTGCATAAAGGAAAGGAAATATAATGTTTCTTATGTATTGGAAAATGTCATCTTAATCACATAATTGATTTCTTCTATTTCTGTGGTTGTAGGAACATTTTAGCATGATATCCATTCTTCAAAATTGCTCCAAATTTGAGATGCATGTGAGAGAATCCATTGATATCCTTTCCTTTTGGCATTCCATTTCTTTGAAAACTGAGGCCCAAGGCCTATTTAGTTTTCCCTGTCTTTTCTTATATTTGTTTTCTTCAAAAAACCTCATGGATGTATTTTTCTCAATAGGATCTTTCTAATGACTATGACCATACTTAAATATAAGTCTCATGTCAAAAGTTAATACCTACCAAATTTTCCTAACCCAAAAATCACCTTTCCTTCCCACTGTCACATGGCATCTACATGGCTCACTCTCTCTCGTTTCATCTGATGTGGCGCTAGTGTTGATGTGGCACCAACCATCTATCCTCATCATCATTAGGATTTATCCCATCTCTTCTATTCTTTTCCGGACCACTTCTCCTGATGACGACATTGTAGACTTATCATTGTAGGAACTCGATCACTCCTGAATACTTGGATGATTTGATCGCATTCCCCAGTGATGATGCCACATATCCTCTTTCATTATCAGAGCTCCATTCACTCTTGGATTTCAAATTCTCTCACTCCATTCCCTAAAAAACCCAAATCCAATATCTCTTAGACATCAGTGATCAATGTCCATGATCCCATTGGTGTCACAAAGTTGGTTGATAGTTAATGCCCCCTTGCTTCCAATAACATCCAGTTCTACTAAGAACATTTTATTATGAATTATTCTTTGAGGACACTTGCGAGCAAGTGATCGAGTTATGATACATTATGATTATGATTTTCTTATGAGTTATGTTATGATGGAATTGTGATTATATGTTAATTTCTAAATCTATATATGTATCGACATGTATTATTGATGAGTTTCCTTGAGTGTGTAGGATACATGATAGGTGTATGGTGTTGATGGAATCAACAAACTTCCTTCGAGTCTGTATTGAGTAAGGGAGTGGATTTGGAATTGGTTTTAGTATTTGATTTACACTCATGTGACTATTATGATGATTTCATTATGGATGTTATATAAATGGGTTATTGACAACTTTATTGTCAGTGGATGCAAGCTTGGAGACACTTCCTAATACGAATCACATAAGGAGTAAAGGGATCATGAAAATAAACCAGAAATTTGAGGAATAGGTGTGGCAGCATCTGTGTCACATCATACCAACACTCCCTCTATGACGTGAATTGTATGTTAACGATTAATTTGTTAGAGAGGTCCATGGTGTCGTGAGGGTAGATTGAGACAATCACTCATGAGGAAATCTAAAGGATGTGTGATAAATATGAATCCTTATTCCTTAGAAGCCCTTAGTCTCTCACAAGGTCGACCAAGTGGATTGTTGACTCCAAGTGTCGTACAAACTTCCAAAACTAGTCAAAGGCAAGTGACACCACTGGAGCATGAAGATGTGTCTTAAAGGGCACGTCGCATAATTAAATATTGAGTCAATAAAAATCTAGATGGCCTAGAAAAATTAATCAAATGGTTAGACCTTGTTAGAACAAGAAAATTTATCAAAAAAATATTTATAAGCTAATAAATCTAACAAGAGTCTAAGCCTAAATCTAAATCTAAGTCTAATTCTAATTTTAAATGAGGGACTAAATAAAATATTAAAAAAGTTAAGGAATTGAGATATAATTAAAATTTAAGAAACATGGATTAATATTTAAAAATTAGGAAGATGCACATGTGTGAATGAAAATAATAAAAAGAGATTAGTAATTAAAAAAAGAAATAAAACATGAGAGAATGGGGTGTTCACATAGAGTATCATCTTGATTCAATATCCCACTAATCCTAACTAAAAGAAGAATCCTAATCCAACTCAAACTAATATCTAGTTAGGAAACACAAATTAAATGAGGGATTGGGGAGCTAACAAACAACTAAGAGAAAAGATAGGAACACATTGGGGAATGTGAGGGAAAATTCCTAAATAAATAAAATAAAAAGGGAAATAACATGTGCAACTTGGGGAGAGTGTCACACATGTAGTGGGTGAGTAATCCTCTAATTTAATTATTAAAAATTAAATAATTGTGCATGAGGAGATGTGTGAATGGAAAATTATCTATAAAAGAATTGAGAGAAATGGAGAGGGGATCTCACTTTTGTTAGTACTCTTATGCTGCCAAAATTTTCCTGAACTAGTTTTACTTGTGAGAGTTGGGTTCCAAAACTTGAAAGAGTGGAAGCTCTTCCTTGTGAGGAAAATTTTGGTGCTAGTGATTTTCTGGTGTTGGAATATTGGTTGTTGTCATTGATGTCAACCCTAGTCATTGGTTTTGGACCACAAGATTGATGAACCTATTTGGACATGAATGATAGTGCACAATGAGGATACAACACCCATGGATGGATAGTATACATCATGTTGTTTCCTTTGGTAAGTGGCATGTCACGTGGATCCTCATGGTTGAGGAGAAATGAATTTTTGAAGATGACAAAGTGAATTGAATAAGGAAGTACAGGTCGGCCTTGAAGATAATTAAAGAAAATAATTACAAAATAAGAAAGTGCTAGGTCAGCCCTATTGTTTAAAGGAAGTGACATAAAGGGTACGAATACATCTCATTAAAAATTCATTTTTCAAGACACACAAGTTTGTTAATGAACAAGGAGATATAAGTTGAATTTCAGAGAAAATATGAAGTAAAGAATGACTAATTTCAAGGGAGGATAATTTTTTTTGGTAATGTGTTCTAAGGTGTTCCCGGTAAAACAATCATAACGTCTTTATAGAGAATCCAAATGAAGTTAAAAAAATTTCATTGGAAATAGTACACGTTGTAGGTTTGTGTGTATGAATTTCATAATCGTATGTTAAATATTGAGCGCAGGGCATGTTGTACAAGTTTTCTCTTCTGAATAAACCAGAATTGAATAAGGTCTATCATTTTGTCTATAACTCCTTTTATGGGAGGATTCAAGGAGTGAAACTTGGAGGTGTTTCACAGAATACATTGAGTTATATTATCTACAGGATCAGAGTATTCTAAGAATTAAATGATTGCAGAAGTTGAATAAGTCTCACGAAGCTTTATCAGGTTCTATGTGATGGTTGGTTGATGGTGATGATTTAATGTAAAGTTTTACTATCTCTCATATATTCTTGGGTGGAAGTAAGGGGAAAGGATGGAGAGGTCAACCCTCTCTTGATATTGGGGGATTGTATCCTCCTTTTGGAGGTTTATTCCTCCTTTTATATTTGGAATATGTAACTACCTTTGTAAGGAACTACTTCCCTTCAACAATAAATATTGGTTATTTCTCATGTGTTGTGCATGGTGTATTGTGGTGTATTGGTGTAACTCTTCTACTATTGTTCATTGCTCATTGGATATAATTGAATATATAATCTGGTTGAAGTAGAATTTGATTTTTTTTCCAAATTGTACTTGATACTGATTCACCCGCCTCTGAGTATGAAAGTAGGTTTCCTTTAGAACAATTTAACCACTGGAAGGAAATTCCTGAGAAGCGATGGATGACCATGAGCACATTTTGAATGGGATTCAAATATTTGCTTGGAGACATTATGCATACTGGAGTGATATATTGAAAACTTACCTAACATATTTGGGATTATACATTTGGTACTTAGTTGTAAATGGTTATGTAATCCCAAATAATGCTCCAAACCATCCAAATGAGAAGAAGATTATGAGTTGTAATTCAAAATCCAGACATGGTATTCTAGGAGCATTGACCCCAACCATTGCTAGCAAAGTAATGGACTGCAACATTGCTAAAGAGGTATGGGAAAAAATCAAGAGTATCTATGAAGGTGATCCAAAAATTAAGCAGGTCAAGCTTCAATGACATAGAGAAGAATTTGAAAATTTGAATATGGATGAAAAGGAAGATATTACAACCTATTTTTTTAGATTTGATGAAGTTGTTAATTCTATCAGAGGATTAGATGAAGATCTCAATGAATCCTTAGTTGTACAAAAAGTGTCAAGATAACTTCTCTTGAAGTATGATGCTAAGTTCTTCGCCATTGAAAAAAATAGGGACTTGACCAAAATGACAATGGATGAATTACATGGGTCTCTTATTGTAACGTCCTCCTCATTATGACAACAACTCTTTAAAAGGTGAAATGTTTTTTTTTTTTTAACAGTGTGTGCGCGCGTGTAAAAAGGATACAGACACACTTGACTCTACATCGCCACCCGACGAATAACAAGACACAACCATGATGATCACAACAAGAAGACATAAGGCACACAACAAGTAACTACAAGCATTAAACGACATAATGTGTTATGTACAGTACGAACATAGATGGAAGAATCCATAGTAGTAGATTTTACTATTTCTGCATAGGAAAGCAGGGCGTTTAATCTTAGTTCTCTGATCCGGAGAGAGAGAAGGTCAGATAGGCTCCTGGCTGACTGCTCAAGCATAAACTAGTAACCCGACGACGAACAAGACGCAAGAAAGATGAACTAAACAAGACGACATACGATGTACAATAGGCAACTGCATGCATTAATGATGATCACTGAGAAATAAGTCATACTGACTACCCATACATCCTACCCTACAATGGTTAGGACCTCCAAGACACATAAGCAACTCTCAAGCCCGACACAAGAATGAATCCACGTTTGCAGAGAGTATGAGAGAAGGAACGCTCAGAAATATCAAACAAAACGCAGGAAGGAATTTACCAAGTATATGCGTGTTAAAATTCATTAACTAGTAATAAATCACGTTCTGAGAAGGGGTAAGTGAATTTGTGGATACCAGAGGTGGAATTGATATTGCATGGTCGGGACCCAGAACAATTCATCCATAAATAAATAAGCATATGATGAGATGAAAGGAAATACCATATCACATAGATCCGAGTGGTTATCGTGTGAGTTCTCTCAGCCAAACGCAGAGATCAGAGTGGTTAAGGTGTGAGTGTCCGCAGCCAATTGCAGAGAACCCCAACCAAAACGTAGAGAAATTCTAACATTAAAACGCAGGATTAACAACAAAAATGCAGAGAAAAATCAAATTGATGATGCACCGCTTGGTGGCTGGGCGATTTGCATGCTGAGATAAGGGTTATAAAATTATGATTCGGTAGGTGGAATTTAGAGCAGTGCCCAGGTACAATCGCAGCTATCGACATAGAGGAAAATCAAACACATTCAACCGTTTTATAAAAATTTGAGGGCCATCAACACGCAGTCACAATTTGTGGAAAACGTTACACCAGTCTGAAGGCAAGGACGTGGGTCTTCTTCCCCAAACACACAAAAAATTCTCAATGCAAATACAGAGACTGAGTAACCTCAACGTAGAGATTAGATTGGGTAAGGCACAGGGGTTCTGATATCGTTTCAAAAACAAACTTAACACTGAAGGTGCAGGGATTTTATTATTTCCTTTTTTTTTATAAAAATTTAACATTGGAAGTGCAGGGATTCTAATAGTGATTCAATAAAAAAAATATTTAAAGATTGACCCCGCTCGGATTCTAACATTTGTTTGAAATAAAAATCAAAACTGAAAATGCAGGGATTCGAATATTTGTTTCAAAAATCAAATTAGAATATGAAGACATAGGGAGTTAAGGTTAAACTTATCAGTTGCCAGAACGAATCACAGAATAGAATTACAAAAAAGACATGCCCATGCATCTAAATAAAAATTCCCACAGTCACATGAAAAAATTCAAAACAATAATTAGTAAGAATTTACACAGTCCCACACACTAAATAAAAATTTACACAGTCCATAACGATGAATAAATAACTTGCACAGTCCAGAACAATAATAATAAAAATTTACCCAGTCAAGAATGACATTCGCATGCCCGAAATTAGATTCGCAAAGAACTTAAACCACAACATAACCCTGTAAATGATACCATGCATGCTAACTATCACAGTGTTTGTCATTGGCGGTAAAATTATACAGCAATAAAATTACAGCGAAGAATCCAATCCGAGCATTCTACTCTACCAGATAACGCGCGTACCTTTTTCCTTATTGACCACCTCTATCGATGTCTACGCCTCGATTGATGTCCACACGCTCTGTGCCGCTCCTGCTCATCGACTGTCGAGACCTCATCGGTACCTCCCAGCCAATCGCTAGCGGTACTCTTCTTCCCCCTTAGCCCCCCAAGCCGCAAAGGAGCCACACAAATCCAGATGGTAACTCTAGCTTCCGAGCTCGCCTCACAAGGCCAAGCTACCACTCCTATCCAAGCTGAGAAATACCAACTCCTCACAAGCAATCAATCAAGTCACAATTTGGAAGCGTAACGTTACGCTAACAGCCGATCCCCTTCTTCCTCATCTCCCTTTTATTTTATAGAGTTTTGAGACCCACCAACTTTCCTAATTCACATTTTAAATTAAGTTTCAATAAAATACTCTAAATATTCTCCATCGCACAAGTGTCGTCCATCCCCCTCTTTTCTCCAATAAATATTTTCTTTAAATTTATTAATTGTCTCAAATCCCTCACCCCCTAGAGTCACTCCTAAATTTACTCCTGGGTGTTCCTAGATCCCCTTACATGTTTTAAATACCTTCCTAAAATAAATGTTACTAAATTAGCTCAGATTAGCAGGTTCTTAATTGTAGATTGATTACTATGTTGACCTTTCTTTTTACCATGAGTTCCCATCTTTCCTTTATTAAGTTTCCTCCATTACTTAGTTTCCTAATTCTTATTATTCGCTTATTTCCCCTTTTTATTAAATCTTTCCCTTTATGATTAATTTAATATCCTTGTACTTCCACAAGTTAATGAATAATTTCTTCTTTCAAATTTTTAAATCCACTATTTTTAATTAAATTCTTACTCTCTTCATTTACCCCAAGAATTTTATGATGACTAATCTATCACTTAAGTGGGTTTTTGTTTAAAAAATTTAATTTTATTCTAGGGTATTTTCTTAAAGTTATACTAAACTTTTACCCTAGAGAAGTTTTAGACTTAGGACTTAGATTCTGAACGGAGTGACACTTGGTTAGGGAAGTTGTTTTAAGGATTTATTAAGGCATGTAACATCCCGCTCTGGCGCACTGAGAACACTTATTATTTGAGGACACTTGCTCACAAGTGATCTCGACCCTTTTTGATGTTAGACCTTTTATATTTGATTATGATGTGATTGACAGAAGACATGATGTGTTACTATTTGATGTAGACGGGTGCTATTGACTCAGTTTTATTGAGTGTGCAAGGTTTTTGACCTTGAGGATGCAGAGGCATTGGTAGAACCCCCTTGGAATCTGGACTGAGTCAGGGAGTGTGCTTTTGGGTTGATATGTTTATTATGATGTTTCATTTGATTTGATGATTTGATGTTGACATTTCTAACATGATTAATTGTGATGCAGGGTGACGATATCTTGCCGACCAGACTCACATATGGAGTAAAGGGGCCACACACAATTGTAGAGAGGTTGAGGGAGAGGGTTGGACAACATCCCTACCACCGCCTGCTAGCACTCCCGTCGTGTCTAGAACTATAGGTTAACGATTACCTAGTTCGAGAGGACCCACGATGTCGTGAGGGCTGACTGCGACAGTCGCTTACGATGATTCTAAGGGGCGCGTAATAAGGTAGGGGACTTATTCCTTAGAGCCCTTAGT